>OZ012661.1:56950549-57097659 GCA_963942545.1 Oxycera nigricornis
TCATACCATTCCACGTTTGGTTCGATTTGAATCCTTTAGAGTTAGTTAATAACCACGCGTATCGTGATGGAACGGAAACTTTGAAGATGTTACCGGAACTCTTCTTATTGCTGCATCGATGTTTTAATGATTCGACGATGCAGACATCCAGGAAAAGCTTGGTCACTAAGTACTGATGCATCCATTTTACATCAGCAGTCCTCGGAGCTCCCTTGACAAAAAATTCTTGCATTTGAGAGTCCTTTTGATGTGTGGCAGAGGAATGTTGTTTTGAATTAGAGTTAAAACTTCTAATTTTATCCATTCGTCTATCCTATTCCTCTTCTGGCCAGCAGGTTCCGAATCTGAAGACTTTCCTTGTACAAGTAGCATGATTTTTTGGTGAAGATGCAGACATTTGTATATTCGATTTTTTTAGAGACTTTTTTATTCAAGATGTGGCCATATCCTTTGTACGGCTGAGAGAACTTTGATTCAAGTTGATGATTGCACTTTTATTCTCGCCAAGCACCAGTTCGTTGTGTAACGAAAACTCAGAATTTACGAGTATGTGACTGTTTTCACTAATATTATTATAATTTTTATCACATACAGCAGTAAATCTGCTCTCGAAGTTGTCTATAGCACTATTAAATTGGGCTACAGCAGAATTTAATAAATCACAGTTTTGCTTTAAGAACTTTTTTCCATCTCCGCTAGAGCTTTTTCCATGTTGCCTAGGCGATCGTACTCATGACCACTCAGTGATGAACCTTTAGCGGCAAAAGTTTCATTAATGGATGATAAATTGAGTTTTATTTCATCCAGAGCTCTATCAATTTTATTTAAATTAGAATTCGTGCTGCTTTTGGTTATTGTTGAGGCCAACCCATCAAAACAGCTAGCCATTTCAGTAAAGCTTTCAGTATTTCATTTTGTCTGCGCTTGGTGCTTGAAGATAACATTATCTTTGTCCAAGTTGAGCCTGTCAATATAGCCTACTTTGCTGTCATACATGCATTTTAGTAAGGTTTCTAAATTTTGGCAATCAGAACAAATAAAGTGCCTGTCCAAAAGAGCATTGTGCCAATCTCTAGGCGCATCATTCCGTTGACAGAAAGCTCGACAAGTTACAAACTTGAACGTGTTGTCATACGCGATGCAATTTGCTAAGCTGCACTTTACACTCATTGCGAACAAGTCAGAAATCAAAAACCGATAAGCTCACTTAAAGTTATTGTGTTGCCAAGAAAAGGTCAATGTGGCCTAGAAAAACGTTTTAGCGCACTAAGTCAAACAGAAAATTGATAGGAATGCACTGCTAGGGTTGCACTTTCACTGGGTACCTAGGTTAATCAGGTGAAACAATGGTTCGCGTTTCGAATTGGTGACAATATAATTCATTAATAACAATATAATTCATTAATAACAATATGATTCATTAATGACAATATAATTCATTAATAACAATATATTTCATTTATAACTTGGTTGGGTGTGGTGGCGATCGTCACATTATCAGTTTTCAAAAGACATCGTTTACCCGCACGATGGTTTGGGGTCCTCAAGAACAGGGAAGTCCCATATTTTGCCCGTTTGGGTTTGTGGATCGACCACGTTGTGTAACTAACGTAACAAATGCTTCGAACCGTTTTTTAATTTATTAAAAACAAGTGCAAATTTTTTTTTCATAAGCAATGAATTTTTAACCCGTTATTCGAAACAAAGTAATCAATGTTTACAAATCTTAAATACTCCAATCAGTTTTTGTAAAAAACCAGCAAAACTTTTTCACATGATTACAAAAAAAAATATAAATAATAAATCATTAAAAGTCATCATGACCTTCTAGGTCATTTATGTCATTCACTATATCTCGCTAACCAAACATAGTATTTGCACCACCAAGGTGTCAATCGACGCATATTAATATGTTCGTGATGGTTTTGAATTTTGAAAAAAATCGTTTGAGCCGTTATTCAATTAAATAAAAAAAATGCGAAAAATCGGTAATTTTTAAAAAAAAAAAAAAATTTTTAACTCATTTGCACATCAAGGTAATAAAATTTTATAAAATTTAAAAATACCAGCCAAACTTTCCCCATGATTCTATAAAACATTGAATTACCAATAAAAAAATCATTCAAACTCACCATGTAAAAAAGGTTCATACGAATGATATTGCTTTGTACCTCTTATTCTAACGACATTGTTGTAAATTCAATCAAAATTTATGAATATTTGCATCATTTGACCAGATTTTGGATAGTTTTGACAGTACCGTGTTTCAATTTTGATAAAAAAAACTGCCTAAAATTTTGAAAACCAAAAAAAAACATCAATCAAATTTGCATTTGTCGTAATCAACGCTTTGAATGATAAAATGTTTTGTAGTCAAAACTTTCCAAAATCATATGCTTTAACAACCTTTCATTATAAATAATTGTAGTTGTTAGTAGTTTCGTTCTTTAGTGTTCGTAAGATTTCAATTCCTTCCTCCGTGATCATTTGTAATTTTTTACATGAAATTAAACCGATTATTAACAGCCTATTCAATGTTTGTCAAGAAAAACTGGATATAAGGAATAATTATTAGTCTCATTACTTTAAAATCTCGAAAAATTCAAATTCAGTGCTATTTTGAACGTGACTATTCAAAATGGAACGTGGAAAAGGCTTTGTAAAATGACCCGCTCCAATTGATCAGCGTGAATATTTAATCAAACCAATCCACACAATCCACCAAATGCCTTACGTAATCAATGGACTCTCCCCTAGATGATACGATGAATATTAAGTCATTCCAATAGCTGTTACGCGGGGTGCATTATTATTATTTAAAGTAGTATTAATTTCATAATTATTAATGTGTTTGATATTTTTAATATTTATGTAGATATGACTGGGAAGTTCATCGTGTGGACCTGAAAGATCGCACCTCGCGACTTGTTTAATGTAAATTGGGTGCTTTTTTCTTTAGTTTAATTTTTTTTCAATTCATTCTTACAGAAATTGCACTTTACAATTTTTTACTTGATTTATGTATTTATTTTCCTCATAATCTCCTCTATTTTTGTTAAAGTTACTGACAATTTTTTCCTTCCTATTTTCTAATAACCATCTCAGGTAGGTGTGTGTCAAATACTCCATTTTGCGGTTTCTTTAAAATATCTTGGAAGTTTATGGAGTTGAATTCATTTTCCGCTCTGCGGCTTCCCGAATTTCGAAAAGTATTCCTTCAGTGTTTCGGCTTGCTGAAAAAGTCGGTAAAGTTTAGCATGAGAAGATTGGTTGGAGTTAGTTTTTGTTACATGGCAAATATAATCTTACTCCAATTATTTTTTCAGTGTTCAAATGGCTCATCAAAACTTGCACTGTTTTCATTAGAATGAATAGAAATTGAAGAACCATTGTTGGGCACAAGTATTTTATTCTCAAAATCAATGGTTTTGCAGATTTCGTTTATAAAGTTCATACTTTTAGAAAAATCATATACTTTATTTGCTAAATGACGTTTATAACATTATGCTTCTCATTTTTGGTCACACTTGAACTCTTTTGGAATGCTCGTGATAATGCGATCTACACTTCTAGTTGGTCCATTGCTTATTGTTTCTAAATTCATTTCTATTCTGTTTATTTCTTCAAATTTATTACAATCTCTTAGAGTTAAGATTGTTGAAAAAGTCGTGTTGTTGCTTTTCACCAAAAATATTATGTATTTCCTCAAATACGTATTTCGGTTGCTACTTGCAACTTTCTTCAGTATTTTGTACACGACTCTTAGAGTTAATAACACTCAAGATGAGCTTGTATTGAAACTACATTAGGAAGTACTTGATACAAATAAAGCCTATGCTAATTTCAAATTAAGTTAATACTTTACAGGTATTACATCGTTTATATTTGAGCTAATGATGTTCATTGAGTCCTAGCCTTCTTCTTAATTACTAGTAGCTTTCAATTAAATCATTAATATTTGAATTGATTATGAATTTATACCTTTATTTAGATCCATTACTAAATAAGGTCTTAGGTCTTATTTGTGTTCCTTGCTCAGTTGCCAACGAAAAAAGTACAGTATATAATACGGTTCATTGAAACTTATATAATTTTTAACTATTTGTTTTGAAAAACTGTCGATTTGCTTAAGTTTGTGGCGACATATATGTTAGTTTTGTGGTTGTTTATTTTTTCTTTTGAAAATAAAACCAAATGTTTAATATGCGATTGAAGTACACTTATTTATCTTTAAATGGTAAAATCTTTCATTATCCAAAGAAAAAGCGCTGAAAAAGTGTTGTGAAATAGGTTTATTAAGTAAACCTTATGGCCTTATTTGATGACCGTGATTCAATATGACCACTAACTAAGGCTACCAAAAATTTGATTTTTGTCCACATTTAGTAAGAAAATCTTACATGTTCCTGTCATTTTTCGTCATAAATAAATACGAAATAAAAATTACTTTTTTAGCATCTCGCATAGCCTTTATTTTTATCAAGTACCTCTTTTCATTTTGTCGATGATTTATTTACGAAGCCCAGCATATAAATAAAACAAGCTCGATATTACTAAATGCTTCATTTTTTTGGATTGAAACAGAATTTGTATGAATTTGAGCCGTTTCTATTAGGTCGGGATGCTGAAATACGTTTCTGGGCTGACCATATGGACTGAGTGTGAGTGTTTAATATGGACCAAGGAAATAATTCTGATCTTGTGTGAATTATTGCGCAATATATTTTGCTTATAAACACAGTGCTTTGTCATTGTAATTGGCACGTCTGTGAATGTTAACGTCCCAGTAAAGGTCTGGTAATCTTTCCGAAAATTTAAATTTAAATTTGCAACATTCGTTTTCGTCCTAAGATGTTTAGAGTGTATCTAAAGTGGTTTAGGAAAAAAACTTTCTGCATATACTGCTGCAGACGCGTTTTGAGAAAAAGCTTACTAAGAAAAGCCAATGTCAATGAATGATATAAGTCATTCGCTTTAGGTTTGTTATTTACCAGATTTAATGACAATTAAGGGCGGCGAAGACTCGGTCAATGCTACCTCATAAGGAAGACAGGAAAACATAGTCCTGGAAAACTCAAGAATTGGAGCGGACACGCAATAAAAAACACTTTTTTTACTACTAGACATATCATGGCGTGCGTGCGATCAGATTGAAAAAAACTAGTTGCATTGTTTGCAGTTTAAACGTGGTTTAAAAAGTTTGAAAAAATGTTTTAATTTCAATCACGATGGGAAAGGCTAAGAGGTTCACTTCTCTAATCAGACAAAAGATTGTAGATTGGAGAGAGCTAGGCTTGTCATATCGACAAATTTGCGGTCACTTAGATGTTCCATAAAAATGGAAAGCAGCAATACTGTCCAAGATATTCCCAGGCTGAATGAGCTCCTAGTATGGATAGACAAATTTTCCACAAATTGGAACCCCCAAAAGATAAACTGTCGAAATTCATCGCCAAATTTTTTTGAGAAGGTAGCGATATTTCGCTGAGAATAATCAGAAGACTTCTTATGGAAGTCGGGGCACATAGCAGGATAGCCAAGAAGAATCCTCTGGTAACGGCAACTAATTAGAAGAAAAGAACGGACCTCACAAAGGAACATTATACCTGGAAAAATTAGCAGAAATTCATTCTTTAGAGTGGCAAAACAAACGTTAAACTTTCTTAATGGCAGAAAATATATAAGACGATCAAGAAGTGAGGAATTAAACACCCGCCACACTTCAACTGTTTTGCAGCACGAGTTCGGATTTAAACTCAATCGATATGTAACGTGACTTGTTCTTGAAATATATTGTTTTTATTTCGTGAAGTATTTGCTTAGATAAATAACTTTTATTAGTTTTCCAAGACTTCATTGTCTTGTTGTCGTTTGAGAGAAAGCATCGACTAACGCTTTGCCTTCCTCTATTACCTTTGATTCATGTGAAAAACATACCTAAGGGGAAAGAGTTATATCAAAAGATTCAAATGTGATTTTTTGTGCCTATAATGTTTTTGGTATGTGTGATGCGAGTCTCTTGAAGTGGAATAATATCGGTGCTATTTTCGTTAATCAGAAGCTGCAATTGTAGGTTGTTAAAGTACACTATCGTGTTCCATTGCACCATGCCGAAGGACATTTTAGTTTGCGGGAAAGTGTAATATGTTGGCTTTTGCAGTATTTACCTATTTGAATGCTACAGAAGTAGGTTTTGATATTTTTGAGTACTCTGAGGTGTTCTACTCAAGCACGCATAAATGAATTAGAGTTGGTTGCGAATGTGTTTTTACGTCATTGATTCTTTGCTGTCACTGTCGTTGAGGGGATACAGTTATGCAGTAGGAAGTTGATTTCGAGTTTGAAACGGGTTTTTTGTTGAGAGTTTTGTTATTGTTTAATTTTTGAGTTAATTTTGAGGCTGGATGTGTTTAAAGTGTTTGTTTGCATTTTGTATTTGTTTTCCATATCTTAATTTGTATTGTGGCAAAAAAGTACGTTATTTCTTTGCGAAAGTACTTGTTACTGTAGCGGAAGCAGTTGGTGCTGACTGGCGAAGTATATAAATTATCATAGCTATGTTTTGAACGCTTTGCTTTGAACTTGGATTTGTTTTAGTTAATACAGGTGCAATTGCGTTTCTTTCTTGATGGATTTGTTTATTTTTGATGGTTTCGAGAAAGTTTTCTGTGCCTATTGGCAGGGTTGTTGTAGTTGTGTTTGCATTCGGTTTTTAGATTGCAGTACTATAGAAGCACTTGTTGACTGGTTTGTAGTCTATTGCTTTATGTTTTTTTTTTATGCGGGGCGTTCGTTTTTTGAGTGCACTGTGTGCTTGTCTGCAGTTTGTGCATTTTATTTTGCCGAAGACGGTCGGATCATGAAATGGGAGCGAGCAGATATCACAAGTGGTAGAGTTTTTAACTTCCCAGTATATGGGAAGTTCTTGTAATCGCCTCGAAAATCGAAATTGAAATTTTCAACATATCTTTACGTTTTGAGGTCTATAGAATGTATTTTAAGTGTTTTTAGAAAGAAGTATGTATGTGTGGCTGTGTGTGTGTGTGTGTGTTTGTGTGTGTGTGTGTACGTACGTACGTGCGTTCGTGGACAGTTTTTTCTACGAGCATAGCTCACGTAAATAACGTTGTATCGACTTCGTTAAGGTGTCAATCGAAGCGTCTTTGCAATTTTAAGAGCTGACTAGTTTTGGGGAAATTTCGGTCGGGGGGGTTTGTTGTTTTGACCCTTTGAAGGTCATTTCTGTCATGCGTTATATCTCCGGAACCAAACATACGATTTGCAAAATTAAGAGGTCAATCGACGCGTATTAACAATTGTGTGATTCTATCAAATTTTTAAAAAAAAAAATTTGGAACCGTTTTTTAATTTATTAAAAAAAGTGCTAAAAATTAGGTTTTTTTCATGAACAAAAAGTTTTTAACCTGATTTGCAAAACGCAGTAATTTATGTATATAAAATTTATATACTCCAAATAGTTTTTGTAAGAAAAGCAGCAAAATAACTACTTCATAACTACGTAAAAAATTAAATTAAAAATTAAAAATCATTAAAAGTCATCATGATTTTCAAGGTCATTTTTATCATTCAATATATCTCATGAACCAAATATGATATTTGCATCATTAAGGTGTCAATCGACGTGTACTTACATTTTTGTGCTGTTTTGAACTTTATTAAAAAAATCGTTTCAGCCGTTTTTTGAATTTAATAAAACAAAATCCGAAAAATTAGGATTTCTTTCATAAAAAATAAATTTTTAGCCTGATTTACACAGCTCAATAATAATTATTTATAAAATTTATAGATTGCTATCAGTTTTTGAAGAGAAACCAGCAAATTTGCATGATTTTGAGAAAAACCAAAAAAAAAATCATTCAAAGTTACCATGCAAAAAGGGTTTATATATTTTGTTCTAAAGACTTTGTTATAAAGTCAAACAAAGTTTTATAATTATTGCATAATTTGAGCAGATTTTGAGTGATTTTCACAGTGTTTTAATTTTATAAAAAAACTGCTTAAATTTTGAAAACCAACAAAATTTCAATCAAATTTGCTTTTGAGCTAATCAACGCTTTAGTGATCGTAAGATTTCAATTACTTCCTCCATCATTATGTGTACTTTTTACATGCAATTAAACTGATTATTGACATATTCTATGTTTTCAAGATCAATCGAAAATAAGAAATAATTATTAGTCTCATGGATGTAAAATCGTAAAAAAACGGTCACGGTAATTTTTAACAAAACTATTCAAAATTTCAACCTCTCGAGAAAATCTTCAGTGATTTCAGTGGGCGTAGTAACAAAAAGCGCATTCATTTTTGCTAGCGCTCTTTTGTCCTTCAAGCATCGATATAAAAATAACAAATAACGTAAAACAGGCTTTGTAGCCTGCCCCTTCCGATTGATCCGCGTGAATATTCAATCAAACCAATACATCCCCCCACCAACAAATGCTTTACGTAATCAATGGACGCTCGATATTAACTCAGTTCAATTACTGTTATGAGCACCTCTCATTATTATTATTTAAAGTAGTATTAGTTTCATAGATATTCTTTTTGTTCAATATTTTTAATATTTATGTAGATATAACTGGGAAGTTGACCATGTGGACCTCAAGGGTCGCACCTCGCGGCTTGTTGCAGAATCTTTTTGGATGACCAAATTTGTAGTTATTCTTCACATTGGATATGTTTGGGGATGAATTGCTTTATTTCAACGTTTAAGAAGCCAATTTTGATTCCTGCGGCAAGTGAAAGTCGCTAAAGCTTCGGATATAAAGAATTGTGTTTATCAATTCATCGTATTTTAATTTTTTTTTGGAAGCATATTATTGCTTCTTTCAGGCCTTCTTTGACTGCGTTGTTCTCAAACTGGCTAGAACTGCCATGTTGATAACTTCTTTAACGGTATAGAGGTATAAGCAGAAATAAGCTTTTACGCTGCATTTGTCTTTTTGAAATAAATTTTTTGGTATCATATATGTTTTTGGCAATTAGTAGTGTTTTCGTCCCGTGTGAATGATACACTTAAGAGGTCTGCTTATACTTAGCTGATGGATTTTGTTTATTTGAAGATGACTAAAATGTTGAATGATCTATGCAAATAAGTGTTTTTAATACTGATAAACTTTGGGGTCGTTGTTTTGCTGGGCTCACTGGGCATCGCTGAGAACATCATCCTTATAGTCGTTCAGAGTGACTTAAGAAGCATGTTTGGGTTTTAATTGTTAATCTTGAGCTAATCTTTGAAATAATTTTACTGCTTGATACGATACACATTGCCGTGCTATAGTGACGGTATTCAGACGATAATGATTCTGAAGTGACTTGTCACCAGACTATTCTCAGGTAGTTGCGTTCGTTTGGATCAATTTGCACCACTTGCCTGTACACCTTTTAGATGTCACCATTTATTGCTACTTTATGAAGCTGTCATTTAAGAAACCTTAATACTAGGTCTTTTGAATAGTAAGTTCAAGTCATTCAACGCAATTCCTTTGGAAGTTCGATGTGACACATCAACCACAACCCGCACTTGATTAAATGTGCTACTTTTCTTGATAACAGCTTTACGTGGTCAATAATAGAACTACTCATCAAAAATTGCTTTTGTCAGAATTTCTCCTATGTGTTCTATATCCCGATATTATTGTAGGAACTGGTTGTACTGCGCCTTCAGGTCAAGGTTTAGTTCAAGCCTTTTTTTCTGTCAACAGCCACAGTAATATGGCATCCTTGATGTTGGAGAGGGGGGGGGGGGAATAGCTCACTGGGATTTGTTTCTGTCTTAATAAGAAAACATACGGTATATTTCTCTCTATCTGTGTCTCGACGCGTGGTTCATAGAGAGTGTGCTTAACAGTCTGACTTTGTCTTTGTTCAGCTGAAGCCATTTCTTTTAATTCCCAGATTTTTTTAAAACTGTTATTCAACTCGTGGGTGCTTATCATAATGACATGAACTCTTGGAATCCTCTACGTCTCTGTAGGTCCTGGGACTATCCAACTGAATCTTGTGTTCTAAGTAATCCGTTGGCTATTGAAAATTCATCTCAGCTCAGGTAAGGTTTCCTTGCTTGTATTCTTGTTGACAATTTCTTTAGCTGGGTTTTGTTGGTTACTTGTATCATGGATTTAACTTCGGCATACTTGCGTTTCAAGCCTAACAGCTGACCTGTCTTTTCAGTGATAAGCGATTACTGCGATCCCTGATCAATTAGAACTTGAAGCGACAATAACGTTCCATATATTGTCCTCGCTCTAAGAGTAGCTGTAGCTGCTCTCTTAAATACTGAGTTAAGAGTCGATGTGGTGAAGTGAGCATTCTGGGAATTGACTTCAACTAACTGCTGTATAATATGCTTCGTAGGGAGACATGCTCAAAGTGTGGCAGAGTCATAAACTTAAAGATGACCAAAGTGCTCTAGTGCTGGTGGTAGAACATGATCATAGTGTATTACAAGAAGTTTGTATGCAAAACCGGTTTTGACTATGGCCGACCGGCTGTTTGTGAGTGCGCGAGTGTGTGTAATATGCGATTAATCGTGAGCTGGGTTTTGAGGGCGTTAATTGACCGACAGCTGATTTAAATAATTTGACATGAGATTTCATGAAGGAAGTATACAGCCCAAGTTTTGTGTTTGAATAGAGAGTAATATAGTTCTGGTAAGATCGAAAATCACTTGTTTCGAATGAAATTGTTATGCGAAAATCATATGTTTACATTCGTAGCTTAAAAATCGTGAAAGCTGGAGAGTTGTTTTTATAAGCGAAAGCACATGCTCATGAAGATGCCGGTTTGTTATGAGCCAGCTGATGCTTTTGTATTTAATTTAAGAGCTTAGGGAAATATGTCTCCCGTTGCTTTTGTTGTTTACGTATTAGGTGAAGTGGCAACGATAGTTTTGTATGTACTTTGCGAACGTAGTAAAATTTTTTTTTGCTAACTCCCCAGTATATCAGAAGTTCTTGAAAACCAAAATTGAAAATTTCAACATAGCTTCAAGTCTTGGGGTCTTTAGAGTATATTTAAAGTGTTTTTAGTGGGTATGTGCGTACGTTCGCGTTAAGTTTTTTCTTCAAGCATAGCTCACGTTAAAAAAGCCATAGTGACTTTGGTCAGGTGTCAATCGAAGCACCTTTGCAATTTTAAGAGCTGATTAGTTTTTGGGAAACTTCGGTCGGTGGTTTGCTGTTTTGACCCCTTTAAAGTCATTTCTGTCATGCGCTATATCTCACGAGACAAACATAGGTTTTGCATTTTTAAAGTGTAAATCAACGCGTATTGACATTGGTGGGATTTTATCAAGTTTTAAAAAAATGTTGGAGAATTTCTTTAATTTAAAAAAAATAAATGCAAAAAATTAGAGATTTTTTTCATAAACAATAAATTTTTAACCTGCTTTGCAAATTGCAGTCATCAATGTTTATAAAATTCATATACTCCAAATGGTTATTGTAAAAACACAAGCAAAACTTTTTCTCGTGATAATCAAAATAAAATATTTAAAAAAAATCATTAAAAGTCATCATGACCTTCAAGATCATTCATGTCATTCATTATATCTCGCGAACTAAACATAGTATTTGCATCATTGAGAAGCCAATCGACGCGTCTTAACCTTTTTCTGATGTTTTCCAGTTTATAAAAAATCGTTGGAGCCGTTTTTTTTAATTGAATGAAAAAAATTGGGAATAAATAGGGTCTATTCATAAAAAAGCATATTTTCAACCTGATTTGCACAGCATAATGAAAAATGTTAATATTTATAAATTTTTATCAGTTTTAAAAGAGAAACCAGCTTAACCTTTTTCCATGACTACAAAAACAATTAAATAAAAAATAATAAATCATTCAATCTGATTACACTTATTCTAAAGGCATTGCTGTAAAGTCAATCAAAGTTCATTAATATTTGTATATGTTGAGCAGATTGTGAATAGTTTTTACAGTTTAGTGTTTTAATTTTAATATAAAAACTGGTTAAATTTTGAAAACCCCAAAAAAAATCAAACTTGTATTTATGGCAATGTTCGGTAAAATGTTTTGTAGTCTATGCTTTGCAAGATCAGATGCTTTAAAAAGCTTTCATCAAATAAAAAAAATTATTTTAAGTAGTTTTGTTCTTCGGTGTTCGAAAAATTTCAAATACTTCCTCCATCATCATTTGTAGTACATTTTACTTTTTACATGCAATTAAACCAATGGTTGACTGCACACTCGATGTTTTTCAAGACCAACCAAAAATAAGAAGTATGTATTATCCATCCCCCTTACCTAAGTAGTCAATGGACGCTCCCGTAGATGATACGATTAATATTAAGTCATTCATTGCTATGAGAGGAACATTAGTATTATTTAAAGTAGTATTATTTTGATAAATATGATTGTTTCTAGTACTTTTAATATTTATGTAAATATTACTGGAAAGATTGCCATGTGGACCTCAAGGGTTTCTGTTGTTGCCACCCCCTGAGAATCAACGATCAAGAAAAAGACACAAAAAAGCTGTAGAAGAGCATTTTCCATTCATTCTTTAATAGTGCTACACAGATGTTTTCTTCATTTTTTCTTTAAAAAGCGTAACTTAACAAATCCCCCTTTCGTGATTCATCTTCGCTGCCAAACATAAGATGTTGATCGAAAGCACTGTTCAGTTCGTCCACAAGTCGCTGGAGTTTTATCTTGTCCGAAAACCTGGGCGGCAAAAAGCAAAAAACACCTTCGTCCAGATGAACCGCCAACCTAACTCCATACATTGTTTTAACGATACGGAAAATTTTTATGTGGTGCTCCCTTCCGACCTTTGTGGAGCTAGTGGGAACCATTGTGTCACTATTTCCACCTACAGCTAAAACTACAAGCTCGAATGTATTCTGAAAAAAGGATTACTGCTTTGTGTAACGGCAAATGAATCATAAAAACACTCAATAAATTTTTTTGTTGTTATTGTTAGTTGAGAGGCCATTGTCCTACCTATTGATCCAACGGAGAGATTTAAGCGTTTCAATAAAATACTTACTTTGTTGTCTTTATGGATTCGAAGAAAACACTAACAGCAAAGAGAGAAGGCCTACTTCGTCTAGCACAACCAAAAAGTTTATGGTTAAGAAAGGATCTATAAATAAAAAATAATAATTAAAAAAGTTCTCTTCTTCAGATTTTTGACAAGAAATCGTCATTCAGCGAGGGTAGACTAGGATATGTGAAGGAGTAAGCAATATTTCGAGGTCGTTAGAAGTGCTACAGACGGCAAGAGAACTTCCTGGTGCTAGCAAGTATATGTCGAGATGTAGCCGGCATCTCGAAGGTGCTAGAAGAGCAATAGAAGCAATGCTGAATAGCACAAAAGAAGACTCCAGAAGATGTGACGGAAGTCTTTGCAAGGATGCAGGACAAGCAATCAGTGACTGACCCGTAAACTCCAGGGAATTTTTTGAGAAATCAGGTGAAGTAGTTGTTTTCCAATTCTGCGAGAACTCCGATAACAACAAGAAAGCAGGAGCTAGGAGCTCTGGCAGGGGTAGATGGAAAGCGGCAAAGCGCGAGAATCGTTGGATCAGCAGCACGAAAGCGAACCTACGGGGCTGACGCCACGAAGAGGAAGAAGCTTAAGATTCATCCGGCTGGAATTATTCGGACTACAAGGCCTAAACGGTAACGTTTAAGCCTTGCGAGGAATTCAAAAGAAATCTTCTTTTAAGACAGCAAATATAACAAAAATTTCATATATATCTATTATTTTTTTAAAAACAATGACTGGTTAAGGTTCAATAAGTTATTTCAGTATTTCTTTGGGTCTAGGATATGATGTATTTGTAGCTATTTTAAGTATTTTGACGAAAGAGATGAAAATTAAAAGATTCCTTGCAACGGTGAAGAAGACATTTCAATTTATGGAGCTGTTAACTCTATTCTCGGCCTTATACAATGTCCCTTTTTCATAGTAGAGTTTATAAAGGGCTGTTTTTTGCTAAATAGTGATCAAGATAGAAACGACTCTATTTTCACGGTACTAGAAAATGAAAAACTTACTCCAACCAGTTCGGCGTGCAACAGGTCAGATGTGAATTTTGGAATCTAGTATGAACTAGAGCAGGATGCAGTTTCAGCTCAGACGGGTGGTGGGGTGGGTAATGAGATCAAAGTTTTGCCAAAAGAGGAGATTTTTTTATAAAAAATTCTATCTCAAAGGTATTGGGATGATCTTCCGATTAAAAGAAATCAGAGAGACATGTGAGGACCCTATTAAAGAACTCGAGATCCTGTTTGACAGAATGGTAGAAAAGCTATACTCTATTTTCATGCAAGGCAGCGAAATAGGCTAGCCTATTGAACTTCCAGCTTAACCTGAAATCAAGCCTATCTGGTCTGGCCTAAGACCTGTAAGTGAATTGAGTGGATTTTTTATTGTTGGACTTATTTCGAAGGTAAATCAGTCGTACACTAAATTTCTCTCTGACGCGGTTAAGAAGATAAAGGCAGATATAACAACTTTTTCCTTCATCGGGGGTAAGGCAAATTCCAAAATGTTGTGGGAAAAAGTGATTTTAACTTGAAAGTATAGTGTGGTGGATGTAGGAAAATATAATGATTTTAATTGTCTGCGGCGAAGCAAATGTTACGTGATTGAGATGACTTCGGGGTGATTTAAGGGGAGAAGCCATGCTTCGATGGTGAAACCCCTAGAGCTTATCTAGATAAACTGTCAAAGAAGTTATGAAGAGATGCAAAGGTGGATGAAAATGGTTGTGTTCATTCTAACCTCTTCAAATTTCAAAAATTCGTGAATGGTTCTAACTGGCAACCATTTAAGAATCTTGATGACCCGAAGAATCTTTTCTGTTGAGACTCCCGTACGAAGGCAACAGTGAGAAAATTATATTTTAACTATTCCAATGAGTTCGAAGAGTTTTCTCTGATAATGACTCAGGTAGTCATTTCCATAAACTCTTTCCGATGAGGTACTGAATGCGAAGCAGCATAAATGTGATCAAAAATGTCCATACTATCTATCGTTTCCGCAATGTTACTTTGTGTTGAAGACTAAGGAATGTGAAAACTGTTATGTTGTATATTAAGGTGCTTTGGGAACCATTTAAAAAAATAACTTCTCGACAGAAGACGAAGTGGTAGTCACATCTTTATCAAAATTTTGTATGAAATCTGCTGAAATTTGTTGCTGTCAGATCATCTTTATTATATTAAGCGTCCAAAGAAAAAATCAGCTAGCAAATTTATGATAATATTCTATACTGCGAAAGTACTCAGAACACTTCTCGTGGCGATAATTAAAAAGCTTTTTTTCCTGTTGTCAATGTAATTGTCACCCAGCAGGTTTGTTATAACTGCTATGAGAATGATATCGAGGAAGAATACAGTGTTTGTGGTATAAGGGGGCATATTTTCCGAAATGAGGAAAACAAGAACATCGTTGCAAAGTTCTTAAATTACTGTTTGGAACTTCGTACTGCTATTTCAAATATATTTTATATACCTCATAATCTACAAGGCTACGACGGTCATTTTATTATTTCTGAACAAATGCGTAAAAAGGTTAAAATTAAACCTATGATGAATGGCACCAAGATTATGAAACCAACGTTTTGAAGAGTAGCTCTTTAAATTTTCTACCATTCACCTTTGCACATTTCCCGAAAGTGTTTGAAATCAAAGATCATGCAAAAGGCTTCTATCCATATCACCTTAATACAATGGAAAATATTGACTATGTGGGTAAATACCCACCACCTGATTTCTATGGGTAGACTGTTGTAATGTTGAACATCCACTAGGTTGGCCGCTCCTGAGCTGCCTCATGGCCTGCAAGTCATAACGGGCAGGCCGGCCTCGAAAGAAAAGAAAAAAAGGAGGGAAGAAGATCACGCTAGCGACGAGATTGGACCGGCGAGAGTGGATTGGAGCGGTTGGTCGGGTCGTGTTGGATTTGCTTAGTTATCCATTTTCGAAAGACGAACGTTTGGTATACTTGGGTGAATACGGAACAAAGAATATCTCCGGAAAGTTAATGAAAACTTTCGTGCGATTCCTGAGAAAAACGTTGCTTGCTTCGAGTCAAATAATTTAATTTTCGATTTGAGTTCAAACAGATTGAAATGTAACAAGTGTTGAATTCGTCTTATAGTCCATTCCAATTGGTCACTTTTGTAACTCATGCATCAAATCCTCATCGTATGTGTCGAATTTTGTGCGAATAAACCTTTCCGTAGTATGAATGGCTATGACCATGTGAAAAATGGATTGGGGAGTCGAACTTGTGAGTTGGTCGAACACGGTCGAGAGGTTTCATGGAGGAAAATTATGGGTAACAAAGATACAAAGTCGAAATTAGATACGATAGAAATATTCATGACCTCACTAAAAATAATTGTGAATGAGATTTGTGTTGAAAATTAATTGTGAAACAAAATATCAACGAGCTAAAAAGAAATCATTTAAGGGAACATTCGACTTTGAAAAACTGCATCTAAGATTTGTGCAAAAGTGAATCTCTATCAGGACATTTTTGAATGCTGAATTTTGCAATTACTGTGCGTTGATCCTGACGCAGTGACATTTGTTCCGATATAAGCTGAAGTGACTTGTGTGCCAGCCAGAGGAAGCCCCCGTAGCCAGGTGATTATGACCCAGTAAAAGTTTTACCAAAACGGCAGATTCTAAAGTTCAGAAGGATGCTTCAAATCCTAACTTACAAACGCAAGGTCCAGTTATGACTAGAGAAAAAAGTTTTATTCGAACGCTAAACAATCAAAATAAAATAAAATGGCATAGTCTGTCTTCAAGTCTGCAAATGGCTGCAGTATCGACATAATATCCCAATCAATTTATCGACCACCAATAACTTATTGTAAATATCCGAATTAAAATTACATTGGGAACATGGTAAGAATTTATAAATAAATAATTTGACTAGACAAAAAATTAAATAAACACATATATATAATCTTGAAACAGTTTTTATTTAATTCGTAAAATTCGATATCTTATTGATTCGAGCAAATAATTCTAATGTTATTTGGGAGGCGCTCTAATGCAGATTCAAGAATATTTTATGAACTAATTTGCTGTAATATTATTTTGTTCGTATTGTTAAAAGCTTCGCAACAATTCCTTGAAAGAAAGTTTCATCAAATTTTGTAAACGTATGTCAAAAGAATTGAAATTGTTAATATTTTATAAATCGAAATGAAAATTTGTGTATATAAAACATTCATTTTATTTTATATAAACTATGATGTAAGACTTTTTATCGATTTATGATTATTATTGCTAATTGCTCTTATTCTGATACAGAAAAATACATGCAAAATATAAAAACTGGAAGGGAGCAGATAATTTTGATGACACGAAGCTAATTCAATTTTCGTTAATACTAATGTTTTATGAAAAGATTAAGTAATATGTAGTTTTAAACAAAAAAATAGCTTGTTGAATGCTGAAAATTGATGGTACTGATGTAGTTAAAAGTGGACAGGAAAAATATTAGCGAAATTATGAAAAGAATCAACAACTTATAAATATTTAAATTAATGGTAACAATATTGAGGCCGATTAATGCAGATGAATAAATTTATAATGAACTAAAGTACCCAGAGGTTCCTTGAGGGCTTTCCCTCTTTAATGACCTCAATTGCCATCTGATAGAGGAATAACTCGGCCAAGGTAAGTAATTAGGTGAACCTAGTGCGCATGAAATATGCGACTGCGCAAGCGCTGGGTCGAGGTAGGGTGGGACCATGATACAAAGAATACAAGATAACGCCAGGCGCATGTGTCTTCTTCTTCTCTCTTATTCGTGACGTCACTCGGAGAGTTCGAACGGCGATCGAGCAAATTTCAAAATAAACCGTCGTGTTGTTTATTGTCGAGTAAAGTTGTTAAGTGAATTGGAAAAAGTGTATTTATTTATTACGAAGTATTTATAAATACTTCGATTAAAATGCGTTGTGCAGTGTTTGGATGTGACCAGGACAATCAAAAGAAGAACCGATCAGAAGAAGAAAAGTTAATTCGGTTCTTTAGGTTTCCGAAAAATGAAAAGTGTCGGGAATCGTGGAAATTGAAACGCCAAAGAAACGATAATATCAACGTTTCCACGGCGAGGATTTGTTCCAGACATTTTCCGCCAGAGGATTATGCTCGCAACCTTCAGAATGAGCTTTTGGGTAAGAAATTTAGTTTAAGTATGCGAAAATGTGTTTATTGCAATGAATGAGTTTAAGATATAACAAATCGGAATTCCTTCAAATTGAAAGAGGATGCTATACCCACTTTAAACCTGCATAGCATGTCTAAGCAAGGCGAAGGAATTGAGTGTGCGAGAAGGGAAGAGCGAGCCGCTAATAGAATTCGAAAAAATGAAATACGATTGATCTTGGAAAGGTATTTGTCGTTATTT
Organism: Oxycera nigricornis; assembly: GCA_963942545.1. Lineage (NCBI taxonomy): Eukaryota > Metazoa > Arthropoda > Insecta > Diptera > Stratiomyidae > Oxycera > Oxycera nigricornis. The sequence goes on from OZ012661.1 coordinate 56,968,977, forward strand.
GTTTATAAAAACAATTATAAAAATATTAAACATTTGATTCTTAGCGTTCCAGCAGTTGATGGAAATTTTGAGGTCAGCACTCCTCCCGAGCTATGCAACAATTGCAATCATTTGAAATTGCGTATTGCAGAGTTGGAGAAAGAAGTGAACATACTGAAAAAAGAAATGTGAACTATTTTTTCACAAGCAGTATTTATTAATTCATTTTGCAATTACAGAAATGTTAGCAAGGAAGACTCTCAAAATCAAAAAATGAAAATTAACAACCTAGCAGTGGAAATCCAAAAATCGTAATATTCGCAAATCGAAATGGATACACGATTAAAAACTTTATTTTCCGATGGTCAAACAAAAAAATTAGCTACTTGTAAAAAATCAGTTATGTGGACCGAAGACGACATCGCCAAGGCAATAGTAATCTATGCGACAGGAGCTAGATGCTATAAAATGCTCCTTAAAAAAGGATTTCCATTTCCATCGGTAAGAACTCTGCAAAGATGGTGCCAAAGAGTCGACATTGAGCCCGGAGTTTTACGTCCCGTCATGCATATAATGAGAAATTCTGAGCTAAATGCTAACTTTCGAGCTTGTATTCTCTCTTTTGATGAGATGAAAGTGAAAGCAAGCTATTGCTACAACAAGACGAAGGATACTACATTAAAACCGGCTAATTATGTCCAAGTAGCAATGATTAGAGGACTCTTTGGTAATTGGAAGCAGCCATTTTTTTACGAATTCGACTGCAGAGTAACGAAAAAAGTACTTTTCAAATTAATTTCCGCAATCGAATCTTGTAAATTTACTGTGCAAGCTATCGTGAGTGATTTAGGCGCTGGAAATCGGATACTTCATAATGAGTTAGAAATATCACACTCGAAACCATGGTAAATATACGCAAAGTTCCAATTAACAATACCAATCACACTCATAACGAACTTTCTTAGGATATTTAACCCGGTGGACCCAGAAAGAAAAATTTATGTATTCGCTGATGTTCCACACCTTGTTAAGCTGCTTCGAAATCACTTTATTGACAATGGGTTCGTGACAAATACTGGAACAGAGATTAAAAAATCTGTAGTAGAGAAGTTATTGCAACGCACAGATGGTGATCTTTCAATAACGCACAAGCTTTCTGCTGCTATGCTGAATGTGAAAGGTGCAGAAAGGCAAAAAGTAAAATTTGCAACTAAGCTCTTTTCACATACAACTGCAATGGCAATACAAAGAATTGGAAGCCTTGGCCATCTGGAAGGCGAGAATTGGCTTGAATGTTCGGATTTTATAAAAAAAGTAACATATTTTGATTTCGCTCAAATAATAGATCTAATTGCATTATATTATTTCTATAAAGATTAATGATTGGTTTGATGTGCTTAACGTTCGAGTTCCGAACGCAGACTCAAGAGACCGAATAAAAGCATTCGGAATCAGCTTCCAAGCCCAACAAAAAATTCTAACAGATGCGACCGACTTAATCAATGACATTCGAGTTATTGGAAAGAAAACATTGTTGCCTTTCCAAAAAGGTAAATTACACATAATGTATGTTTTTTGTAATAAAATTTGCATATATTTTACCTTATACAGGAATTATTCAAACTAACACAGCTCTTCCCTTGCTGTTAGCGGATTTGGAAAAACAATTTGGCTCAAAATACATTCTGACGTACCGACTAAATCAGGATGTACTAGAAAATTTTTTTTCTATTATTCGGAGTAAAGGTGGGCTCCATGATCACCCTAATCAGCTCGAGTTTATGTTTCGACTCCGAAGCTACATTGTAGGACGCAATGAAGGTGGTTTCGTGAAAAGCATAAGTGCCAGTGAAGATGATACGCCGAACATGGAACCAACATTTTCAGGTTTTAATCAAGATTTAACCACCATTATAAAGTAAAGCATAATTTTATTTCGAACAGCAAAATTACTGAGACACCTTAGTAAATCAGAACAATCACTGGAGGAAAATGACACCCTGCGTAGCGAAATCGAGGAGATGCAGTACGATGGATTGGAAAACTTGGCAGGTTTTATTTGTCATAAATTCAGAAATATTTCGCCGAATATTTCAGTGCCAGCAACGGAAGACGACTCTTGGACTTGGGTAAACCAATTATCGGAAGGAGGACTCATAAAACCATCATCAGAGTTTATGGTCAAAATGCAGCAATTAGAGGAAATTTTCCAAAAGTTTAATCCTAACGATTCTTTATATATTTGCAGCGATTACTTGAAGTCCCTCGAGGAAGCTGCGAAAGATGTTGAATGTGCAACTCATATTAAAAAACTATTTTTAAGATCTAGATTGTATTTTAGAATAAGAAAATTGAACAAGACTTTTAAAGAAAATGCCTTGAAAAGAAAATCAAATGCCACTATAAAAGATTACAAAAAAAATAACAATAAAATCAAGAAAACTATCACATAAACTCTAAAACGTTTTTTCGTTAGTCCTACCAAATACATTTTAGTTATGCATATACACTTTTTACTCATACTTATTAAGTTACAGTCTGCCCTCGAAAGCCATGGCCCTCCATTCAAATAAAGTATATTAATATTGTCCTCAAAAAAGTGTTTCTCAGTATTCAGTTCGTATATTCTCATTATATTATCAATGCACTGCTCTTCTTGCGCCTACCACAATACTTTATCTCATCTTTGTTAAAGAATATAATATTTGGACGCTAAAAAATCCAGAACAACAAGAAAAACAAGTACAAAGATATTTTTTTATTTATTTAGCGAAAGAGTCAATCAACTCTAATAATATTTGGAATTAATGACCACATATCTTAATATGTAAGGATCAGTCTTGTATTTCCAAATTGCAAATATTTTAAGCGCTTCAACAGTGACTTAAACACTTAAGTGTATTATAATAAAGCAATTGCAATACACTAAAATTTGCAGTGTTCTTCCCATAACATTCAACTTACGGCAAGTAAAATTGTGAGCACACCTATCAATTTGTAATTTTTGTAAAGCCACTGAAGTAAATATTCACATTCAATTTCATTTAAATTACTAACTAATCGAACAGTGAAGAAAATTTCATAAATAATACGAATCTCCTTCGCATTCTATGCTATTCCATCATTTTATTTGCATGCGAGCTCTCCGAGTGACGTCATGCGCAGAACATGACCGAATTGGTCGCGCTCTTGTCGCTATCTTGTATTCTTTGTATCATGGGGTGGGACCAGGCAGACACATCTGCGCCTAGTGAGCTCCGCTGAAGTTCGGCTTCTAGGCGGGAGTGACACTGCCGCCCGAAAGATTTTTTTGTTCGTGCCGTTATAGGTTTTTTTCTTCTCTCTCGTCTATCGCCGGATCGATTACGCGAATCGCGATTAAAGTAGCTGGTGTGTTTACTCTCTCGGGTAGGTTTTGGATCGCGGATTCGGGTCCTCGGTGCGCGGGATTTTGTAGAACATTGTAGAGTAAACTGTAATTAATATATTGGAAAATGACAAGTTTTTCGACTAGTATAATGCGCATTCATCAGAAATTTTGAAAACCTAAGGAGCTGTTAAGATACTGTGTGAGCGATGTCAATATCTTACGTTTGGGGTGTATCAGAATCATGAGAAAATTTCTTAGTCAAACTAATTTGCATCCTTTTGTAGAGACCTTAGCTTTAGCCTCGGCCTATTTGCTTCTCTTCCGAAAAAACTTTTTGAAGAAAAGAACTATAGGTGTAATACCAAAATAAGGCTATTAAAAATTTCAAAATCAGTCACTACTCACTTCTTAATGGTTTGTTTGGGAGTCACACAAAATACAGGGTGAGATTTTATCGGCTAATAATAAGGGTGAAGTGACGTTAGAGAGAGAGAGAGGTAGCATGCATGTAGAGGGCTTCGATCCAAACACAAATACAGTTTATGAATTCTTTAGCTGCTTTCAGCATGGCTGCACAAACTGTTTCAAAGTAAAGAATGACTGCACTGATTATAGTGGTGGTCGCTTAACCTTACCTAAAAGGAATAAAGCCACACTAAGAAAAATAGAGATGATCAGACGCAATGGCATTAATTTGATACATACGTGGTAGTGTGAGTTCAACAATTTTTTAAAGTCACATTTTTAAGAATCCCGAAAGGTAGATTTTGAAAGTTTGACATTGATGGTACTTGACTGCAGTTAAGATGACCCAGTTTGCGAAACGAATGATGGTGAGATTAAGCATAAAAGTCCTTGAACTGTGGTTGGCGAGGTTAAAAATAAATGCCTCAAATTTGCTACCACTAAAAGGGTTGTCGTTGAAGATCATTTTTCATACACTTACGGTTTCAAAAAATTCGAATAGAAAAGAATACAGCACAAATAATTTTAAATTGTTTGCTTAAAAAGCCAATTGTTGAAAAACAATTGTAAAAAAGTGGTAACTTAAAATATATAAATAAAATAAAAATATATAAAAGAAGATTTTTACTCTCTATGAACATCTCATTTAGCTTTCATTACTGAGTTTGCTTTTGATATACAAATTCTAACTGAAAATATCAAAAATATACTTCATAAAGGAACTAGCTATATTGACTTTTGACTCGGTGCAACCTATCGTGCATAATTTCGCACCACCTACCAAGAATTGTCAGCGGAGGCGGAGTTCGCTCACATAAACATGCTTAGTTGGAATGATGATAACGCTAATTACATGAAGCTACCTGAAATCATGTATGAATATTCTATTTGTACAAAATATGTACGAGGTGATGTGAAGGAGAAATTTATTAGAAAACTTTGTATCAACCGCCAATATTGTTCAGCTTAATCTGTCGAAAATAGGGGAACTCATAAATTGCATGACAAGTTCATGGTACAGCTCTTCCAACAAGATGTATCGCACAGAGTTGTATTAAAATTCATATATGATGTCTAATGAATTTTATGCATTTTTGAAATAAAAAGAATATGTTTTCGTATAAAACTTGATTTTTATTATAAACACATCATATTAGAAACAATATCGTAAAAAAATGGAATTTTATTAAATAACCGTGAATAACTGGTGTGCACATAAGAAGCGCACGTCATTGATGTGAATCTTTAATACATTATTTTGTCTACAGCGCTTCCCGTAATCTTGATAAAACTTCCTTACGCCATCCGAGGCGCTATTGTTATGGAACATTACAAGATTGCAAAAGTCTATCATCTCAAACAGCTTGAATGATCTATTCAAACTGATTTTACCCTCACCTACTCGTATCCGGAATGTTTTGAAAAGGCTTGATTAGTTTTAGGGATATTGCTCTTCGTTTTTCAACCTCAACCTCTCAAGTCTTCATACGTTGAAGTCCACCCCGTGTAAGTTGTTGATACAGAAAAACTTTCGTGCAAACAGAAAACCATTTTTGCTTCGAGTGTTGACACACCGTACCCTAGGACGATTTTTCGAATTTGACATCCATCAAGGTAGTGTGTATAGTTCAGCAAAATATTCTTACACAGCACTCGAGATTCCAAACAATTTTTCTGCTTTCGTTTGTATCGTGCTATTCCGAACAGCTGCTCTATCGGCATGATTTCCACCGGGTACTGTGGGTGAAGAAAAAGACATCTGCTTATTCTCGAATGTATAATTAGACGCTTTGGTCGGCTTCTTTTTCACTTACTTGTTACTTACGCTTGAATTCATTTTACTTTTACCGGTAACTAAACCAGAATTGGCACCCTTAGCTGCTAAATCTCTGCTTTTATACCTTCAATCTGTCTTGCGGAGGCAGTAGCTTCCAGCATTTTGCAGTAAACCTGTTTTATAGATTTTCCGGTGCACCGTGAATAAAGCTAAACACAGCAATATTGCCCGCAAGGTGTCGAGAGTGCGCTTTGTAACCATTGTCTTTTGTTCATAAACACTTTACCTTTGGAGTTTAAGAATTGTTTGAAATGCCTTTCACTTGGATATTTCCCTAACGAGTAAAACTATTCAGCTGGTCCTTTTTTAGAGAATTAGAATGCAACCCAATGAGCGCCATTCTTTTTGGCCGGATATGTGTTGGTATATGTATATATATATATATATATATAGATATAGATATATATAGATATATATATATAGATATATATATATATATAGATATATATATATATATATATATATATATATATATATATATATATATATAATTTATATATATATATTAAAAACTTAAAATTCACTCTTAATCTTGCCATTTGAAATACTTTCATAATATTCCGCGTAAATGATACTGGTAACACTTTTCTTCAAAGCTACTTTTATCTCTCTCCAATCCTTATCACGCCTTGATTTAACAAACTTGCACATCCCCTGTCATATGAATTATCTGCAGTCAAGTCAAATGCTAACAGAAAGCAGCCATCATTTAATAAATTTTTGATGACCTTTATCGAAATAGTAGATACCAGTGCCCTTGAAAAAGGAAAGTACTGATAGGGTTTTGCTTAGAAAAATTGAATTCTATTGACTGATTTGGAATTTGTACGGTATTTATCGATAAGTTGAAGTTCGTTATGCTGTTTGTTTGAAAGTGCATGCATTCTTTGTGCCCGGATCTCGCATGTGTAGGAATCATTATCAAACATTCTAAAAACCAACAGGTTTGGTAATTGTCAAGTGAAAGTGTGAATGTTTTGTCGGTTAGCGTGTGTTATAGTTAATTCTATTTTGATTGTAATTCCTACCACTGTTATTGGTATTATTAATATTGTTATTATCGTATCTAGGATTGGGGTTCCTATAGTTGTTACTATATCTGTTATTGTTATTATATCTATTGTTAATGTTATTATTTTGTCGATTATAGCTATTATTATGAAAATTACCTCTATTATTTCTGGGGTATCTATTAGATGAGAAATGGTATATTTCTCCATTTTGCATTATTGATCTATTTTCCTTTATGCTGATTTCGGAATTTTCGGCTAACGAAATTGCTTCTCTGTATTTTGAGATTCTACTAGCTTCTAGAGTCTGTATAATATATTTATTGCGTAGACCTTTCTTAAAACTGTTCAAGGCAAGAATATCATTTGTTTTTGATATCGTGTCCCGACCTTGTTCACCGATATCACTTATTTGTGTTAACGTTAGCTCAACTAATAATTCATCTAACCGTTCTGCAAATTTAGTAACTGATTTATTAGTTCCTTGTTGAATATCTGTAATCATAGTCAATATACACGAAGCAGAATTTGTGAGTCTAAAAATATGTTGAAGATTCGTTTTTAGTGAATCAAAGTTATCGGAGGATGGTAAAGGGCTTAATTTTGTTCGTGTAGAACCGTTCAATTTGACATTGATTATAAGGGTTATAAAGTCCATCTTTGATGTGCTGGGACTGATTTTTCAATTATTTCGACAACGTTTAGGAATCTGTGTAGATCATTGAATTTGTTGGCAAATTCGGGAATTACTTTTAGAAAATTGAAGATATCCATGTTTAAAGTGTTATCTAATGTGGGAACTGTATCATCAGTCATTTTTTCTTTAATATTTGATTGTATTGCCTTAAAAATCTCTTTGAATTTTAGATTATCAGAGAGTTGCTCAGCTTCTGATTGTTTAGTATTCTGTAGTTCCTCTTTGAATTGAACTCTTAAATCTTCGATTGCAAGGAGAGTTTTGATGAGAAATTTATGCGTATAATTTCTATTTGGTGTCTTTTTGAAGTTTGATAAAATATTCTTTAAGTTAAATAATGCAGACATCTAGCTCATGATATATATTATTATTCTACTATTACAATGCTTCAGTCTTATTTGCTACCTTGATTACAGTCTTTTAAATATTTTTTCCTCAATATTTATGTCGCCTAGCATTTTGCCGTTGCTCGTGGATATCCTTCCTAATTTTTTGTATATTTTCAGCACTTGACTCGATGCTGAGTTGGACGTATAGCTCCTTCAGGTGTTTCCTTTGTTTGAAGGCTTTTCCTCCTCTGGTCCTCTTCTTCTTCGTATCTGCTGGTTTAATAGGCCTTGGAGTGTAACTTTGATGGTTTCGGCTTTTATACTGCTCGATCGTGATTGGTTGTGGGCCTGGTTTTTTTGCTACTATTTCCTCCTTGTTGATCGCAGGATCTCGTGGATCATACTCTTCCTTGCTTTTTGGGTCGTCACAGGTTTAGTGGCAGTGTTTGCTGCGCATAGGGCAAACAGCTCTTCAAATTTTCTGTTGATGACTTCTAGCTCCGCTGCGTTCATCTTGTCGCGTCTTAATCATTGTAGGGCCGTTTAAAGGGTCGATTAATCGCAGGATCGTTTAATTGATTGCAGGATCGCCATGTAGAGTTTGTTATACAGCCATATAGTGTTTGTGAGAGAAATAAAAAGGATTCGCGAATGCACTATTAGTTAATATGCATTTAAGCGGGAAGCGTGAAAATACCTACCAAGTATATTTTCTTAGCGGCCTTGGTTCCGCAAGTAAATAGGCGATATTTGTCAAAGACAAATCAGCCGTAATAATTCGAGAGAATAAAGTTGACTCGTGTTCGTTTTTACTGAACAGAGCAGCGTTATGTCGCTCTATGAAGTCAGAATTACTTCTGTTCGTTTGTTTATTATTTCGTCGTTTATATACACAATTTTATTTACAAAAAATGATCTTAAGCCTATTCAGCAAAGCGATACTCAATATTCAAAATTGCACATGTGGTTACAATTTAACCATGTGAAATGAACTTACATGTGCATCAGCATTATCTTATTTCAATGTTCAAAGTGCTCATGCGGCACTTGTATATTTTGGGCTCAATGCATTTCGTATGCATTGTCTTTGTGTTGCAAGCGGTCGAAGACAAAAGTTGAAAGAAAGCGTTCTTCGGCACGCACATAATTTATTGGGCTCCCTGTGAAGTACAAAGCATTATGTTACTGGCATATTCCGTAACTTGTGTGGGCTCTTATTTCCGTAGGCTCCACATGTAAATGCTTACGGCACGTTGGGCATTATTATGATAGTTGAGATTTAAGATCTCTACACGTGTATGTTTTTACTTCTACAAGTTAGTAAGAGTATACGGCGTTTGAACATTGAAGAACAGTTTCATGTGCCAGCAATATAGATGGGTCGACTGTTACACTGTTCATGTGCGATAATGCCTCCGAAATTTTGATGCGTGGGTTGAATTTATCATCGGTCGAATAAAGTCAAAGTTCTAGTTTTTCCAAAGAGTGTATTAAGCGCAAGACAACACTTTTCAACAACAGCTTATATTGGTCAAGCATGTCGCAATGAATTGTCCCCAGTAGCTCAACCACACTGCTTTTCTCCAACAGTGTGTATCTTTTAATATTCAATTCATTTAATTCACTTGGATCCCCACCGAGAGGCGTTTTATTTTCAATCATCTCCATTTCAATCTGGTCCAAAAGCCAGTCAACAGATTTGAGATGCGTTGAAGCTGCATCTTTGTCGTAATTCAACAAATTCTCAATATACGCACTAGAATGATAGTTATTGTCTGTCTGTGTAGCATTTCCACTATTCAATTGGACCGTACATTGTGTAAAGAGTGAATGCATCAGGTTTTTGGCAACACACATTGGATCAGCTTGAACATCAGTTTCATCAGCATTTTTGATTGTCTCACCTCCTGTAAAATTCTCTTCTTTACCATACTTAAACTTTACTAGCTGCACTTTGAGGCGTAAACAAATGCTGGATGAACCCCGATATGTATCTCCATGGGCAAGGGATACAAAATCCAAAACTGACGAATTCTCCAATGACGCTATTGGCCTGTATGAAACTTCTTCTGTTTTAAGAATATTACTCTAAACTGGGGTTGTGGCGAATAGATCCAATTCAGATTTCATGCACTCTCTAGGAAGTGGCATGTTATTTGTCGAATATATCTAAAAGTGTTTACGTTTTTAATAGCCCTACTTTTTATGATTTTCTTATTTTTAACTGATGATAATGTTCGCGCTTCAGAACGCTTTTTACGCTTTAGCGATAGTTTTATATGTAAGCATGTGAAGAGGTCATTCAATTTCTACCGCCTGACATTTTGTCAAATAGCTTATTTATTCTGTTTTGGGCTAATTAATTCCCTGCTGATTACCCCTTCACATTTAACTTCTGTCAAGTGGAGTTATTCCCAACTTCTGTTTTCCCAAAACTTTAGCCCCAGATACAAACAATAATTCTAGATAACGAATCAAACCACTAAAGTAACTACCGATTCCTCTTTCGCGCTGCTAGGTACATAAGTGGCGATTGGTACAGCTCTCCAATATCTGAGAGTTATTCTCCACTTTGGATAAGTTAATATCGTGTATAATGACTATTCATTGTCTTGACAGAAAATGCCGCTTTCGGCTCGTTACAATACTATTCATACACACTCTACGATTGTATTTTCAACTTCCCAGTATATGGGAAGTTCTTGTAATCGCCTCGAAAATCGAAATTGAAATTTTCGATTTTTCTTTACGTTTTGAAGGCTTTAGAGTATATTCAAGTAGTTTTTAGAAATAGAGATGTATGCGTGTGTGTGTGTGTACGTACGTACGTACGTTCGTGAACAGTTATTTCTACGAGCATAACTCACGCATTTTATTTTTGGGGTCTATCAAGGACGCGAATAGGACCTGGACCAAATCCAGCTCCGAGACGCTAGCCATTCTCATGGACACGCACTTCCCGGGCAGTGAGGATGTACCTGACAAAGCTGATTCACATACGCCCCCGAAATGCCTGTCAAACTCTGTGCCTGTAGACGACAGGCTCTCACGCTGGGCAATCAGCTCATTTCAACCATTTAAATCCCCTGGAATGGACAACATCTCACCTGTTGAGATCCAGAAGTGAATCAATATAGCGCTACCGTGGCTTAAAGCCATCTTTAAGGCGTGTCTACGGATGGCTTATATTCCACAGCGGTGGAAGGAAGCTAAAATAGTCTTCATACCCAAAGCGGGCAAGACATCCCACTCCTCACCTAAGGACTATAGACCTATCAGCCTCACCTCGTTTATGCTGAAAACTCTGGAACGGCTGATAGAGATTCATTTGAGAGCTACCCTGCAACCACTCTCTAATGCGCAGCTTGCACACATAAAAGGGAGATCGGTTGAAACAGCTCTTCACTCGCTCACCAGCTACATAGAAAAATCGCTAAGCGTCAAAGAATATATGCAACCAGTTTTTCTAGACATCGAAGGTGCATTCAACAACGTCAGCCACAAGGCTATTGAGAAGGCACTCGAGAATAACAATGTGGATGACAACCTGATTAGGTTTATTGTGCAACTACTAAGCAGCAGGAGCATCAACTCCTCACTAGGAGACAGCATCCTAAGAAGGCGGACGTGCAGAGGCACCCCGCAAGGTGGAGTGCTATCACCCCTTCTATGGAACTAAGTGGTGGATAAACTCCTGTCAACAATAGAAACGGCTGGCTGCTAAGTAATAGCCTACGCCGACGATGTTGCAATGACAGTTTCGGGCAATTCCGTCAACACACTATCTGAAAGACTAAACGTTGCCCTAGATATTCTTACCAAATGGAGCGAAGAGTGCAATCTAAAGATAAATTCGCAGATAACAGAACTTGTACTTTTCACGAGAAGATACAAAATTCCACGATTTGTTCCACCTAAACTTGATGAGACAAGTCTCAATCCATCTCATCAGGTCAAATATTTAGGTCTGATTTTAGACTCCAAGCCCGCATGGAAAGCAAACATAGCAGAAAGAGCGCGTAAAGCGGCATGCGCAATCTACTGCTGCAAAAGAGCTATTGGGAAAAGATGGGGACTGAAACCCAAAACTGTATCATGGCTCTATACAGCGATAGTGGAACCAATCCTTCTGTATGGGGTGGTTATTTGGTGGCCAGCGATGGCAAAAAAATCAAACGCGAACCTGGTTAACAGGATCAGGAGGACTGCAATCACCGAGGCTATACGCACTACTCCGACAAAGGCATTGTTTATGCTATTGAATTGGCTCCCAACGGAGCTCCTAACGAAACAGCAGGCCAAGTGCTCTGCTAATTGATTAAAAACTCTAAATCTCTGGCGTGATGGGAATATCGGCGACTCCACCATAATACGGAGGGATGGACCAACGCCAGAGAAAGTAGACCTCACTCCTCCGATTCCCTGCTTCCACCACAGTTTCAAGTCCGTCATCCCTAGCAGGGATGACTGGATCATAGAAGGAAATAGGAGACAGGAATCGGTCGACATCTACACTGATAGATCAAAAATGGATGGAAAAGTTGACTGTGGCGTTTAATCCAAACAGCTAGGTCTGAGACCATCCTTCCGGCTACCAGATCAGTGCAGTGTTTTTCAGGCAGAGGTCATCGCAATACATAAGGCAGTGGACTGGCTGAGAAATCAGAAAATTTCTATAAGAAATCTCAACATTTTCTCTGACAGTCAAGCTGCTATCCAATCATTATCCAGCGTGTATATTTCATCCAAAATTGTAATGGAATGTCGCACACTACTGAACGCGATGTCGCTTCATTGTGAAGTGATTCTTTGCTGGGTGCCGGATCATAGTGATAACCCTAGGAACAACGTAGCTGATGCCCTAGCTAGAGCTGGCACTGGGCTTCAGGATTATACACTAACACCCCAAGTCAGCCATCCATTGGCCTCTGTCAAGCTAAATTTCAAGCAGTGTTATATAGAGGCTGCAAACAGGGCCTGGCTGCCAGAAGAAACCTGCAGGACAACCAAGCAAACTTGGCACACACTAAGCTCAAAGCGCACCAAGCAGCTCCTCAACACGAACCGTGAAACATTAAGTTTCATCGTATCCGTACTGACGGGGCATTGTCTCATTGGCAGACATGCAGAAAGACTGGGTGCCGCTTTCCACGATTTCTGCCGCAGCTGCAGATCGGAGGAGAAGGAGGAAACGATCCAAGATTTTCTGTGTGAATGCCCAGCACTGTCCAGGAAACGCATGAAAACCTTAGGCTCACCCTTCCTGGACAGCCTCACGGAAGTAGGTGATTTGAACATAAGCCGCATAGCCGGATTCATACGAGAATCGAAATGATTCTCGTCCTCCAACAGGTTTTAGTGCCGCGCCCTATTAAAATGTGGTATCACAATGGGCCTATCTTGGCCTAAGTGAGCCGCCTTTTGACAAATGGGGTTGCCAGTACAACCAACCAACCATAACTCACGTAAACAAAGTGGCATCGACTTTAATGTGGTGTCAATCGAAGAGTCTTTGAAATCTTAAGAGCTGATTAGTTTTCAGAAAACTTCGGGTGGGAGGGTTTGTTGTTTTGACTCTTTTAAGGTCATTCCTGTCATGCGCTATATCTCGCGAATTTAACTTAGGATTTGCATCGTTTAGGTGTCAATCAACGCGTATTAACATTTTCGTCAACCTATCCATTTCTTAAAAAATTGTTGGAGCCGTTTTTCAATTTAAGAAAAAAAGTGCCAAACATTGGGGTTTTTTCATAAACAATAAATTTGCAACCTGATTTGCGGCACATAGTGATGAATGTTTATAAAATTTATATACTCCAAACAATGTTTGTAAAAACATTTTAAAAAATTTTCCCCATGATTGCGAAAAAAATTAAATTAAAAATAAAAAAATCATCTTCATCATCAACATGACCTTCACGATCATTTATGTTATTCACTATATCTCACGAACCAGATATAATATTTGCATCATTAAGGTTTCAATGTACGTGTATTAACATTTTTGTGATCCTTTCAATATTATAGAAAAATTGCTTCAGCTGAAAAAAAAAGAAAATGCGCAAATTTAGGGTTTTTTCATAAAAAATTATATTTTTATCGGATTTGCACAGCGCAGTAATAGATATTTATAGAATTTATACACTCTTATCAGTTTTTAAAGAGAAGCCAGCAAAACGTTTTTGGATGATTCTGAGAGAAAAACTAAATTAAAAATGTGGTCTAAGTGCGACCCTTGTGGCCCACACGACTAACTTCCCAGTGAGAAGAATAAAATGCTATAATTTGCTTTTATTATCAATGACTATTATTAAGAATTACGATTATTAAACATTATTATTCTAAATTAATATAATTACTTTTATTATTTTTATCAATTTTTTATCTAACCCTAAAAGCTTTGGGAGAGGAAGATGTCGCCACCACCTGGTCATCCTCTACCAAAGCCTCGGCAACCTCGTCCTCTTCGTCCTCGTCATCCTTCTTGTCCTCCACTTCGTCTTCAACCTCGTTCTCTATCTCGGCCTCGGAATCCACAACTATTATTGAGGGTATTTATTTATCATTTACAATAATCATTCGTTATTAAGAATGTTTGACCGTTACTGAATAATTATAATTGACTTTATATATACAATATCAGATTATAACTTATATTTTTTGATTGTTATTAACAATATTAAATTATTTATAACAATATCCAATTATTAACTGCATTAGCGTCTCTACTCCCATTCACCCAAACCTGATAATATAAGTTTGGAATTTCATAAATTAATCTTTATTTTTTGAAATAACATTTTTTACAAATTTGATCACAATTTTGCTAAAACGCACAATAATAACATTACTATGAAGGTATTTGGTATCTGCACGAATTAATAGTGCGTATCAACAGTTTAAAAATAAGCAATTTTTAGTCGTTTTTCAGTTTTTTTCATCCTAAATAAAAAACGGCCCAACCGATTTTGCTGAAAAGTCATTCAGTTCTAAGTTACGTAATTACGCGTCGTTTAAAACCAATCCCACGTCAATCCGATTTGTGGTTCTTGAGATAATCGAGACGAAAAATTATTCCGAACGCACATACGCACGTACGCACGTATGCACGTACGCACGTATGCACATCCGCCCATACGCACAAACACACATAAGTACTTACACACTCACAGAAATCTCTATAAAAACGATGGATTTGGATTCTAGAGACCTTAAAACGTGGAGATATGTCAAAATTTGGGATTCGCAAAATCGACCCTATTACAATAACTTCCCATAGGGAACTGGGAAGTTAAAAATAAAAAATCATTCAAATTTACCATGTAAAAAGGGTTCATACGAATGATATTACTTTATATATTTTATTCTGAGGAAACTGTTGTAAATTCAATCCAAGTTTTTTAATATTTGCATATATTCCAGCAGATTTTTAATAGATTTTACAGTGTTTTAGTTTTAATAAAAAACTGCTTAAATTTTGAAAACCAACAAAATTTCAATCAAATTTGCATTTGTAGTAATCTACACCTTGAATAGTAAAATATTTTGTAGTTATAACTTTGCAAGATCATATGCTTTAAAAAGCTTTCATCAAATAAAAAATTGTAGTTTTTAGTAGATTAATTATTTAGTAATCGTAAGATTTCAATTACTTCCTACATCAGCATGTGCAGTACATTTTACTTTTTACATGCAATTGAACCTATTCTTGACTGCAAATTCAATATTTTTTAAGATCAACAGAAATCCAAAATTAATTATTAATCTCATTGATGTAACATCGTGCAAAAAACATAAACTCAGTGATTATGCCGAAGTGATGGCAATTTTGAACGCAACTATTCAAAATGACCATCACGCGACAAAATCTCTTCAGTGGGTGTAATACAAAAACTGCATTCATTTTTGCTAACGTTCTTTTGTCCATCAAGCATCGATATGAAAAAAAGAATAACGTAGAAAAGGCCCCCACCGATTTATCCGCGTACATATTCAATCAAATCATCAACCATCGACAAAAAACCTTTCGTAGATGATATGATTAACATTAACTCATTGCAAGTAGTATTATTTTCAAAATTATTATTGTGTTTAATATTTTTGATGTTTCTGTAGATATTACTGGGAAGTTAACCGTGTGGACCTCAAGGGTCGCACCTCGCGGCATGTTATAGTTTTTTTACAGCCGTTTAAAATGCAGCATTGTATAGGTGAGTGTGAAGCTTTGTTCGAAATTAAGCAGTTCTCCATAATGGCTTGTAATTTTGATAGAGATACTTTGGATAAAAGTTTTTTCTACCATCATAAGTATTTAATGGTATTATTTGGAGATTCTTTATCAACTTCTCACCCGTTATTCTCGGTTGGATAATATTTGTGAAAATGTGTATTGAAGTGGTTTTTGATAGATCCCTCAAGATTGCTCGTCTCTACTTTACGTCGTGCTCTATTCACCAAAGCATTAACGGATTTTTCCAGCTGCTCTATATTTTCCAAAATCATTGGTTTATCAAACGAATCCTTTATTGTAGCGTTATTTAATCCTGGATCTCGTTTGTCAACGGGTGTTTTTAGGAACGCATCAATATAATAAAAGACCGGCAATGTCGTCAGTTTTTGACAATTCAATTGGTACTTGGGTAACTTCCACACGCTCATAACTTTTTCTGCATGGTATATTCAAAATCTGATCTGAACTTTTTTCGCACACTTGCATGGTAATATCTCACTACCTGACTGTTTTGCCATGTGAGCTATTGCCTGTCGAATCCCCCAGCTAACTTTATTGAAAATTTGTTTTTGCTTTTTGCTCTTTCTAAAACCATTTCCATCGAATACTATCTATCTTAGTAACAATGCAATAAAATCATTGAGGCTTATTGGAGAACGTATCCATGATCTTTAATTTTAAAAGTATTGGAGATGGGTTTAATTCCTGCCTCCTTTTCTCGTTCCTTTTGTTTACTATGCACGGGGTGTGTGTATGCATCAATACTTCTCAGCAATTCTGCATGATTTCTCCTCCCTTGTGGTATCTGCCCTGTTATATTATCAATAATGTCTAGAAGCCTATCTATAACTTTAACAGCATGCTTTTTTCCTTGATAGACATATAAGAAAAATTCCCCCACGCTCTTCTTTTCATTTAAATCGGAAATTTTATTATGATCTCTATCATCCTTAATGTGATTGGAAATTATATAGTTAACATCATTCAGATAATAGGTATACCAAACGGGTTTCACTGCTAAGAAGAAAGACAATAAAAAAGTTAAAAAAATTATGTCGTTTTTATCTTTGGCATAGCATATCCTGTGTAAGTCTGCATTAAATTTTTGTGTATATATCTTTTTGACTGTGTTTTCCCCATCTTCATCTTCAGAAAAAATGGAACATTTATGGGTACTATTCTGATGATCGCGTTTTGGTAACATGCTTTCTGTTATTCAGACTTTCCAACCATCACCCAGTTTGCAATTGTTCGGCAATTGATGATAAAGTGTTTTCCGGGTAGCTACCCAATAAACTATTACTCAAGAGACACACGTAGAACTCATAATCGACTATGTTTGCAGGCATTTTTAAATTCTATCCCAATTTAAGTTTGGCATGCCGAAAAGGGCTCGGACGAGAGGGTCTTAATATGAATTGTTTCTCAGGTTTTTTTGCAATTTCATGCTGAACTTGAAATCCAACGCTACAGTACCTCATCATTTGCCTAATTCAAGTCATTGAAGACATCATCCAGTTCATTAATAGTCATATCTGTTGAAACCGTATACTGTGTAATCCCATCATCAACGCATATTATCCTATAGTCCTTGCCAGACTCATCATATGAGTCGGTTATAATTTTTCTTATTTTGGAAGCTGTTTTAAGACTTTCCGCTACTCCACTTGCTGATAAACGCCACTTTAAAGCATAAGGTAATTCCTACTTAAGTGGTGTCTTACTCATTCAGAGATCTCTTCCATCCTTACAGGTGAAGTTTGCGTGTGTTTCTAATTTTTAAGTAAAAACCTAGTCTGAGTGGTGTTATCGCGCAGAGTTTTATATTTTTGACCTGCCAGATGGTCTTTCACTGAAAAATTTTCAGCTCTCATTTCCATGACTGATTTTTTGGTTCGTCTTGCGTTTAAAAATTTGATAAGTACTGAAATTTTTGCTATTCAGTATCTCATAAATGTTTTTGTCAAGCAAACTCTGTTTACTAGAATTCACTATTATCTCCTTTAAGCGTTCATATACTTCCGGAGATAAAAGAAGCATCTTATTACGGGGTTATACCTATGTGAAGGCTACAAAAACAAGCCTTTTTCAAGATTTTTTTTTCAAGGATTTTGAAAAAAAAGCTTTTATAAATAATATATCAATATAAAGGGCAACTTTTCGGAAGTGTAAAATTTTTTTTTCATTTTAAATTTAATACAAAATGGCGGCTGTAGTGCACGTCAAAGTCACTAGTATTTACAAAAGACGTTCCGCGGCCGGACAAGTTTCTCAGCCCCATCTGCATCTGGAACAATAATTTTTTTTTTCATAAACTTCATGAGTTTTGCTAGTGAAGTACACACGATAATAGTTTAATATAGATTTTTCGCAAAATGGCGACCATTTAACAAAAAAATTGCATTTTCAACCCAAAAAAATTACTTCAATTGTTTATAACTTTTTTTTAAACAAAACGAATCACTAAAATCGTGTGCACTTCACTAGATAATCATATCAAGAAGCTACAGTTATAACGGCAAGTCAATCGGATGAAAACTGAAGGAGTTTCGTTTCCGGCAAATTTCAAAAATACACTTTCAAGATAAACGCGTCTGAAGTTTCAAAACCTTATAAAGTTGTGAATTTTCAAAATTTTACTATATACAAATTTTTTAACCTTTACTCTGCTATCTCAGCTTCATACAGTTGGCCTTCCAAGACCATGGATTTCTCCTCCTCGTCCTTTCTTGATGCTAAAAGACCGCGTCTCGCCTGTTTACAACGTCGGAAATTGACCGCTCAGCAGCCTTTATTCGCTCGGCGTCTGTTTCTAAGCAGAAATTGTAAAAATTAGGTGCTG
This sequence comes from Oxycera nigricornis, assembly GCA_963942545.1. Classification (NCBI taxonomy): domain Eukaryota; kingdom Metazoa; phylum Arthropoda; class Insecta; order Diptera; family Stratiomyidae; genus Oxycera; species Oxycera nigricornis. The sequence continues at coordinate 56,987,736 of OZ012661.1, forward strand.
TAGTCAATCCTCATGAGTCTCAAACGAATGGCGATTAGGCGAGCGCCTGTTGCTGATCTTGTTGCGCTTCTACGATGAACTACTTGCTTTACTGCCTTTACGGCCACTGTACAGTTTACTTCTCATTTCTAACACTTTTTTATACAAAACAACAGTAAAAATATCAATCAAAACATAATACTTTAACCTCAAATGCAGCGTGTAGTCGATCGAGTAAACAGAAGCTCTCCTAGCGTCGTTTACGAAGGAACGTGCCCTATACAGTGTACATTAATTACAATATAGTATAAAGCGAGCAAATTTTACGTGTTTCGAGCATTGGAGTTGCTTCAGAAAATTGATTCTCAAAATTTTCTGAAGTATATTAATATTTGGACCTTTTTGATTTCAATTTTAGGGATGTGTTAGCATACTTTTAGCCAATAAAAAAAATGAAAAAGAAAATAAATTCACATAGGTATAACCCCTTAAGACTGCTGTTCTGCATATTTAAAGAACCTATCATACCTGAAAGTCACTTCCTAGTAAAACAGGTAAAAATCCCCGTTGTTGAACTAATACTTTACGCTGTCGCGGAACAGATTTTTTCTGCATCAGTAAGTTCACACATGCTCTTTTTATATTTACACAGCCGTGTGAAAGTTTTTCTAGATGGTGTATGGTTACCCTTGTGTTGTATGTGATTTCACAAAGAGTTTTGATTACGTCTTTGTCTTTTTTCAAACTTTCTGGGGAGCAATAACACGTTAAAAACTTGGTATTAAATATGTCGGCGCGAAAACGTGAGGTATCATTTATATTCTGTGTAAGGTCTACTAACGAATAGTTATGAGGTTGCTGAGTTAATTTTTTATATAATATCATGAGCTCGGGACTGTTTCAGATTATATCTGTTTAGTGAGATGATGAAATTGACTTTTGTTTCGTGGATTTTTCTAGCATACTAGATACTTACAGTTTAGCCAAATTTCTCGGCAAAATTTTCCTTGATGGAAAACATTCTGAGTCACCAAAACAATAATGGGATCTTTTTGTAAACAACTCACATAACGGTCTTGAAAATTCATTTAAAATCATATCGTGCAGTACAATTAGCATTGGTTGATTCCTACTATTTGGAAATTCTTCAGGATTAAAGCTCATATATTCTATATAGTTATATGGCATATGTGTTGGTATTGCATGCTCCTTAGCATGGCACCAAATAATTTTCTTCACTGACGGTCTTATCTTCAAACCGTTTTTAGTAAGATTTTCATAAATGTCGTCTTCCCACAACCAGACGTCCCAGCTATCTTCATTGTAAAAGGGTGTTTAAAGTGCAGCATCTTTTTCAGTTTGGAAAAAAGCTCTTCTTATAACAGCTTTTAAAAAAACTTTTATTTATAAATTTTTCGAGATGAGTAGTAGACAATTTGTAAATGACCTTTGATTTTAAACGTCGACGTGTTGTTATATGAGGAACTGAAGATTTTTGGAAGGCAGATCTGGTTGTAATGGGTGCGTATGCATCTGAAAATCACGGTTATGAATTTCTTTTGGCAATTACTGGTACATTTTCCAAATACGCTTGGGCTCTGCCCGTCAAATGTAAAAATTCCAATGATGTGGCTAAGGCTATAGAATTAGTTCTTTAACAAAGACGTATACCCAGAAATCTACAAACCGATGATGGAACAGAAATAAAAAAAAAATATTTCATCAGATGATGAACACTATGAAATAAACCATCATTCTTCTTTTAGTGCATTAAAAGCATCAATTGTAGAGAGATTTAATCGCACTCTGAAAAGTAAAATGTGAAAAGAGGTCGACATGAACAGAAATAACCATAATACAATAAAGTGAGCCATCGCACCATTTAAATACAACCTGCCCGTGTTTATTCATCTAATGAGGCTTATCTACTGTCAAAAGTGTATGGAAAGCTAAGAGTCATTGCTGAAAATATGAAATCGGGTATCATGTTCGAATAAGCATCAACAAACTTATTTTTGAAAAATGCTACACCCCGAACTGGTCGACAGAGATATTTAAGATGAAGGAAGTAAGGGAAACCAAACCACGCACATACTTGCTTGAAGATTATCGAGGCTATATAATCGAAGGAGGATTTTATGAGACAGAATTGACAAAGATCAAACACCCCGATTTTTATCTTGTGGAGAGGATTTTGAAACGTAAGGAAGAACGTGTGTTTGTAAAACGGATTGGATTTTCATCATCTCATAATTCCTGGATTGATATAAAAGTGTTGTGTAACACTCGGACTTTCAGTCAACATGTTCAACTTAAGACACGTATACGACCGTCTAAACACATTCAAGGATCTGAATCTGGAGGAGAGGAAAGTACTTAACTTTGTAAAAAGCGTTTTCTTCCACACCAACTTGAAGGAATTCGTCAAGTGTTTCTTCTGTCTACTGATAATGAGTACTTTTTCTTAACCATCTAAGGTTGAAGGAGACAATTAACATCTATCTCCAGATTATGTGTTTGCTTGTGGTAAAGACGTTTGACTATATGATAAACCACTTAAAAAAATCATACAAATCTCACATACTGCTTTTTTCTGCCATACTGAAAATTGTTATGCTGGTATTTTTGATATCGCTTTCGGTGATCGAATTTGCCAACCTCTACGATGTCATCTGCATATTAGAAACAAGCTCGTTTTACATCTGGGAATATGCTTATCGGAATAGTAGAAATAGTGATTGACAGTTTAATGCACTTGAAAGCCTAAGGCTTCAATCAGATCTTCACTTAAATGTTAATTTATGAAAATAGGAATAGACAAATGCACATTTTTTCATTGATAAAAAGCAATTTTTTTCACGAGTCTTTTAATCATCATTAATAGCATATGTAAACAACGTTGACCTTCAAGCAGCTATTGTATTTTACAGAAAAAAATACCATTCATTCATTTCACCAACAAAAAAACACACAGTGATCAGACATTATACCACGATCGTATCATTCAACAACAAAAACAACAAACGGAAGACATATTTCACTACGCTCGTAAACTTCATACAAAACAGTCGGTGCCACTTCACCCCAAACGTGCCGGCGCCATAACATGCAAATCTATATGTACATGCACCCACATAGACTCCGCACACAGGTACCACGCCACAACGATCGCTTAAACTAAACCATCTAGACAAAAATTCCAGCAAAAGCCATCGCCCGCCGTCATGTAAGCAAAAACCATCGCCCTACGCCCAATTCAACTCATTCGTGTCAACGCGGTCGCGATCTTTTTGTACCCGTCGAATTGCAAACAACTCTCTTGCTTTTACGATTTTTACGTAAAGATATGATTTACTTAACCAGTGATTTTTGATCTTACTAGAACTATATTACTCTCTTTTTAAACACAAAGTAGGGCTGTACACTTTCTTCACAATATCTCATGTCAAAACCACTTACCCCGTATTCAAGCCAGCTCTCGGCCAATCAGCGCCCTCAAAAACCCAGCTCACGATCCATCGCTTAGTACACACGATCACAAACAGCCGGCAACACTGGCTTAGAGTGTTTAGCGGGTAGCTTAGGCCGATTGGGGAGTAAATATGACAACAATATAAATTCAAAATTTCAAGCTTATGTATTTCACGTGTATCGACTTTGACAACATTATACCGAGAGAGAGTGGTTGCAATGCGATGTATATTGTTGTAGCCCGCTGACGTGTAGTTGGCCGCGGAACGGTGGTTGTTGTTGGCCTACATCACTCCCCCTTATACCTCGTTTCCATCTACGCTTAATCTCTAGATTTTGTCGAAGTGATTTGGTAGTGTTCCCACTTACAAATAGGATTTTGGCTGTCACTGTCATTGCATGAGGTGACATCAAATTTTGAAAATTGATAATTCTCGTTATTGAAATCGTGGTATGTGTTTCGCGATTGCTTAGTTGTTAACAATTGGTAGAGAGTGGAATTGCAATGGATATCAACGATAAAAATTTCGTTACCTTTATGTAACACCAAAATGACTTGTCATTCGTAATCAAAACACAATTTGACACTTGCTGAATGTGCTGAAATACAATTATTTGCAATGCTGCCACACGCAACCATGAGATTTTGAGTGGATTTCGATGAAATCTACAAGATTTACGATCGACTAGATTTCGGTTTTAGTATGGGAAATCTACAAGATTCCGATGAGGAGTTGGGGAAGTTGCCTAAATCTATAGATTTGACGTAGATAGAAACGGGATATTAAATGATTAGCTGGATGTGAATGACGTTTTGATGCTGCTGGATAAGTTCGAGTAATATGTTGTGGCGGATGATTAATTGGTGCCCAAACGACTCTGCGTTGACTTTGGCTTGGCGAAGTTGGTGACGAACTTCTGGGACAAGCTGGCGCAAGTTGATGTGATGCAGATTGACTTGGTGCACTTTGAATTTCTGTAGGTTGGGTTTCATCCTCGTCAACGAAGAAGGCTGGCTTCAGTCTCTCGGTTGATATGTTGACTTCTTCACCGTTTACGTTAATTTGAAAAACTGCTTTTGAGATTATGTTTACTAAACGGTGATGCACGGTGTACGGTTGGCTTAGTGACTTCCTGATAGCATCTACTTTAAGGAAAACGTGTGAACATGACATGAGATTTCTGTGAAAAAAGGTTGATCAATTATTCCTGAGGTTTATAGGTATTGCAAGAATGTTTCGCATATGCTCCCTAAATTGGCTGGCGAACAGTATAGGGTCGCTACTATTTTGGTCATCAACGAAGAATTCGCCTGGAAGTCGAAGTGTTGTACCGTATTACATTTCAGCGCAGCTAGCTCCGGGGTCTGCCTTGACGCAGTTGTGAAGTCCGAGTAGGGTTGTGTGTAGTAGTGATACCCAATTGGTTTTGTTTTCATGGCACATTAGTGCCGCTTTCGAGGACCGATGCCAACGTTCTATAAAACCGTTACTGGCCGGATGGTATGGGGTTGTTCGCGTTCGTTTGCAACCCAATAGTTTGGCTAATGAATTGAAAAACGCGGATTCAAACTGGGTGCCTTGATCCGTCGTAATGATGGCTGAAGCTCCGTAGCGTGCAATCCAATTATTGTAGAAAGCTTCGGCAGTAGTATCAGCGGTTTGATTTACCATGGAAATGGCTTCGGGCCACCTGGAAAATCTGTCGATCATCGTGGGGACATATGGAAATTCGTTTGCCGTCGCTAGAGGTCCAACTATGTCGATGTGTTTTTGTTTTTGATTGCTATGAGAGTCGCGCGTGGTCCTGGGTGGAAGCTATTGTGGAAGGTTTTGTATACACGCTTACGAAGTGGCAGAGGCACAAAGGGCCTAATGTTTTCAGTTGATGTGTCACAGTATAGAGATCCTTGATTGCTTATCGGAAACGATTTGAGATTAAGAGATGTTGTTCCTTGCTTTAAAATTTGCTTAAGTTCGCTATCCTTTTTTTGTGCTTTGATAAGCTCAGTGGTAATGATATCCGTAGGAACTTGAATGGCCTCTAGCCTTGAAAGCGAATGTGCGACTACATTCGCTTCTCCAGGCACATGTACTATATCAGTAGAGAATTGTGAGATGTACGATAAGTGTCTTGCTTGCCTAGGAGAAGATTTTTCAGTCTTCTGCGTGAAGGCGCAAGTGGTTTATGATGGGTTTGGATCGTGAACACGGCACCTTCAAGGTAATGTTGAAAATGTTTTACGCCGCTGTAGATTGCAAGCAGCTCCCTATTGTAAACGCTGTATCTAGTTTCGGGTGCGGAGAGCTTTCGCTGTTAAAAGGCGAGGGGTAGCCAGTTTTCATTTTGAAACTGTTCCAAGACGCCTCCTATGGCAATGTCAGATGCGTCGGTTTTGAGCACTAGGGCTTTTCCAGGCATATAGTGTACCAAAAGAGTAGCTTCTGCTAGGCTGGTTTTGGAATCGTTAAATGCCTTGTCGGTCTCCTGTGTCCATTCGATGGGAGATTTGTCACCTTTTTGGAGTCCTTGAGTAAGTCGTTGAGGGGTGCCTGCTGATTGGCAGCATTTTTCAGGAAACGTCTGTAGAAATGAGGTGTGCCTATAAAACGACGTAATTCCTTAATTGTGGTGGAACGTTTATAGTTTGATATTGGGTCTAGTCGTTATTAAGGTGGGCTTATGCCATCTTCGGTTATCCTATGCCCCAAGTATTCTACCTCTTTCATCCCAAAAGAGCATTTGGAAGTATTTACCACTACTATATACGAGCGTAACCTTTCGAAAACTAGGCGGAGATGCTGCAGATGTTCGTCAGGTGTCTCGGAAGATACCAATATGTCCTCCAAGTAGCAAGAGCAGAAATCGAGTCCTCTGAGAACTTCGTCCATATATCGCTGAAAGGACTGTGCAGCGTTACATAGCCCGAACGTCATCACCGTAAACTGGTAAAGACCGAAGGGTGTTACGACCGCTGTTTTCGGAATATCGCATTCAGCTACCCGGTATTTGGTGGAATGCTTTGAAGAGGTCGATTTTCGAAAATAGGCGTTTACCAGCTAAGTTAGCGACGACGTCCTGTATGTGCCGCATCGGGTACCTGTCGGGTCTGGTGATGGCGTTCAGTCGACGGAAGTCGCCGCAAGGGCGCCATGTGCCCTGCTTTTTGGGGACCAGATGGAGAGGGCTCGCCCATGAACTGCTTGAAGGGCGGCAATAACCTTTTTGCATTAGAGACCCGAACTCTGCTTTAGCTATTGCTAACTTTTCTGGTGTTAACCTGCGTGGTCGTTCCGCAACAAGTGGTCCATCAGTTACAACGTAGTGGCTGACGGCATGTTTCAAGTTTGCTTTGGGTAAGAATGGATTCGGTCCGGAAATTCCTTTAGCAAAGAGTAAGAAGGTATATCGATGCTGATTGTGGACACCGTAGTGTGATTGACGAAAGCAACGGAGACGGTTGATGCCATATGCGTAGTGGAGTCAGTGAGTCGACTATTTTTGATATCTACTATCAACCCGAAGTGTCGAAGGAAGTCTGCGACTAAGATTCGGCGGGAGACTTCCGCGATACAAAAGTTCCAAATTAAGGAACGTTCGAGGCCCAGGAATAAGTTGAAGGCTTTTAACTCGTATGTTTTGATTGTTGTGCCGTTGGCGGCGTATAGTTCTTGTTGAGAAGGCTTTGGTTTTAACGTGGTTTGCTTAAAAGGTATTACCGATATGTCGGCTCTGGTGTCAACGAGAAAGTTGAGTCCCGTTGCGTCATCGAATATGTGTAATCGGCTTTTGTTACCTACGCTGGCGGCAGCCATATTCGCCAGCGTGGAATCTAGTCTTCCGACTTTGGAACTGCATGATATGGGCATGGTTGCTGACATTTACGAGCTGATTGTCCAAATTTCCTGTGGTAAGAACAGAGAGTTTGTTTTCGCGATGGGCTGCGACGGTTACTGTGGCTTCTAGGTGATTGGTCACGACAACGAGCGTGGTGAACTCTCGATCGTTGGGGGTTGTCGTTTTTCATTAAACTTTTGAACTGCTCGCTTTTTTCAAAAAGTTCGTTGCTAAAATTTTTGTTTACGACTGGCGTTAAGCCATTTGATGGTCCTTGGGCTATTTCGATTACGCCCGGGGGCTCGCGCACTTCTAAAATTTTATCGGCGGTGTCGGCAAGTTTAGAAAGGTCTGCAGTTTCGGAGATGCTAAGAATAGCTTTAACACGCGCAGGAAGCTTTTGAAGTCATAATGTTCTTAAGAATACTTCGGAAATTTTTGATCCGGCTTTGATTCAAATCGCTGGTAGCAATTGTGAAGGTTTCGCGTCACCTAGTTCGAGCTCAGTCAGAAATTCGCGAATCTCCGTTTCTATGGACATACTGAATGCGCTTATTATGCGTGTTTTAAGAGCATCAAATTTACCTGAGGTAGGCGGCTGCTCGATGATGTCGGCCACTTGCGTGACGATGTCCTGGTCTAATTCGCCAATTAGCCTATCGAATTGAGCGTCGTCGCTGCGTTTCTCATACATGCGTAATTGTGCCTCCAGGCGCGCAAACCACAAGACTGGTTTACTTTCCCGCAAGGGTGGAACTTTGAAGGCTGCTTTAGCGCCTACGTGCTCCATCGGTTGAGTGTCAGGCCGCAGCCTCGTTTCCGGAATCCGTGGACATCGTGGTTTTGTTATCACTAACCACATTTGTTTCCTGCTCAGTGATTGCTACTGCAAAGTTTAGTTGCCTTTTTGCACAATTTTGTGCAAACCAAGAAGGCAAAAGGCTTTTTAGAAGTGAAATACTACGCTGCACGTGGAACGCTTGCGTATTGACGATTATTAAAATTGCCGATTTTTCGGGTCGCGTGATCTGTTGAAGGGGTCACCAGCTTTAGCGGGCAGCTGAGACCGATTGAAGAATAAATATGACGACAATAGAGATTCAAAATTTCAAGCTTATGTATTTCACGTGTATCGACTTTGACAACATTATACCGAGAGAGAGTGGTTGCGATGCGATGGGTATTGTTTTAGCCCACTAGCGTGTGGTTGGCCGCGGACCGGTGGTTGTTGTTGGCCTACAAGTGTATGTCTTACTACTGAGGTTTTGAAATTGGCGTTGTTTCCTTGTAAGTGAGGAATATTGATCCGCTCTAATGACAAACTCACTTCATTGCCTTGGTATGTTGTGACATATTCTGATGAGCCTGAACTTTTGGTTGAAGGAGCATTCTTCTTAATTTTTGACTTGTAGAGCAGCATGTACACTTTGTACAACGATTTTGCATCCTTGAATTTCATTATATAATTACCAAGTTGTTTGGCTTTGCCAGGCATGCTTATTTTCACTTCGTAGTGGGACTCATTGAATGCTTGTCATTTGTTCGTCAATGTGTCAGCTTTGTACCAAGCTTTGAAATCCTTTTTCTGGTTTTTGATGATATTTTGCAACTCCTCGAAGTTACGCCACTGATTGTCGATATCGTTAATATTTCCGGTGCCCCTACCTGAAACTATCTCGTAATGAAAGTTTAAATCGTCTTTGCTCAACTTGGAATTCAGTTTTCGACACAAGCTGGCTGGCATTAAATTTGCACCACTAAATTTGCTATTCAAAATTTGAAGCATTTAATTCCTCCATGAACTTTGCAATTCCAAATTTGCAGCACTAAATTTGCTCCAGTAAAATTTCACCCGAATATATCTGGCTCGACTTCAAACTAGACTTCCTGCACATTCATCCTAAAATTATAGTGTTGAAGCTAAAAATCAAGGCTCTATAATCCAAAAATTATTGAACAATCAATTAAAGGGGGCGGTAAGGTTTGACAACTGTTTTTCTTCTTCCATTTTTGTTTATTTTTTTCTGCAAGTACAACATCTGAAGAATATTGTATTAAATTTGTAGGTCATTCGGAGTAAAACCAACGAAGTTACAGTAGGTTGAATAACCGTACCTCTTAGGTTTGCGCGCCTTTTAGCTACCTGCGCTGAGCGGCGGCGAGCGGTCTCTATGTTTTACTTTTATCGACTGGAGCAAAAAGATGACTTATATAACATGAATGATAGTGATGTACTGTATGGACGGCATCGATGATGACATGTACGTATTTTATAAGAAAATCCATTTTTTTTAAAGATGTTTTCATTTTTTCAGTGTACAAAACTCTAAATCCATTTTCCCAAATATGTAATTTTTAAAGTCGGTGACCAGCCTACAGAAAAAACTACTGAACCGATCGTTTTGAAATTTTGTTCACATATTTTGCATATATAAGTTAGCGACACACGCTTACCATGACACCCTACACCATTTCCGGTCCAATCCACGCACTTGATGGAAACATCAACAAATCCCAAGTTAGCCCCATCAACCCAATCTACCCATATGACACCCTACACCATTTCCGCTCCAATCCATGCACTTCATAGAAGCATCAACAATTCCAATTTCCCTCAGAAAACTGCAACATATGCAATCTCCACGATAAAGCTTCGCTGGCAACAGAATTTGTAGTCAGCATTTAATTTTTAATAAATAGATAGAAAACAGTTAGTCTAAGTTGAATACTCAATAAATCCTCATCTAAATATATAACATTTGTGACAATCCTATCCGAGCGTACCATACCTCTTAAACAATACTTCTCAGCCGCCGTTCATAATGTTAACCATAACGTCAATCTTAGAACTTCACACATGACCAAGGAGCAGACGACCAAATTATCCGGAGTCGTCAGTAAACATCCGAATCTTCTTTCAGATCCTGATGAAAAACTCACCTTCACTACTAACGTCCGCGGAGAAATTCGAACGACCACAGATGAACCTGTCTATTCCAAATCCTACCCTTATCCCATGGCATTAAAAAAAGAAGTTGAAAAAGAGATAAATAAACTTCTTCAAGACGGCATCATTCGCCCATCAAAGTCTCCTTATAACTCTCCTGTCTGGATCGTGCCCAAAAAAATGGACGCATCAGGCGAAAAAAAATATCGTCTCGTGATTGATTATAGGAGTCTTAACTCAATCACCATTCCAGATAGATATCCTATCCCTGAAATCAACGAAGTTCTAGCAAACCTTGGTAAAAATAAATACTTCTCGATAAAAGATCTCAAAAGCGGCTTTCACCAAATCCTCCTTAGGCAAAAAGACATTGAGAAAACTGCCTTCTCCGTCAATAACGGAAAATTTGAATTCACCCGCCTACCATTCGGTGTTAAAAATGGACCCTCTATTTTTCAAAGAGCCCTTGATGATGTTTTGAGAGAACACATTGGCACGCGTTGTTATGTATACATTGACGACATCATCATCTTCGGGAAGGATGAAACAGAGCACTTCGCAAATTTGGAAGCTGTGTTCCAAACTCTAGAAGCAGCTAACTTGAAAATTCAGATTGACAAATGTGAATTTTTCCAAGAAGAAATAGAATTTTTAGGCTACATCATTCGCACAAATGGCATAAAAACCAACCCCAATAAAGTTCAAGCAATCATCAACCTATCTCCTCCCAAAACCCTAAAAGACCTGAGGTCATTTCTTGGAATGTCAGGATACTACCGACGTTTCGTCCCAAATTACGCAATAATAGCGAAACCTCTGACATCCCTTTTAAGAGGGGAAGATGGACGAGTGTCCAAAAACGTTTCAAAAAACAAACCTATCCATATGGACAATGAAGCCTTATTAGCATTTGATAAACTGAAAAACTCTCTGATATCTAAAGACGTTGTACTTATGCACCCTAACTTCGAAAAAACATTCGAGCTCACAACTGACGCTTCGAACTACGCCATAGGAGCAGTTCTCTCACAAGACAACAAGCCAATAATGTTCCTTTCTCGAACCCTCAGCAAAACCGAGGAAAATTATGCAGCAAACGAGAAAGAAATGCTTGCTATCATATGGGCACTAAATTCCCTAAGGAACTTCCTGTATGGGTCAAAGAAGGTTCATATATTCACAGACCACCAACCCTTAACATATGCCTTGTCGAATAAAAACACAAACTCAAAGATGAAAAGGTGGGAAGCAATTCTTGAAGAGTATAACTATGAACTCAAGTACAAGCCTGGAAGAATGAACGTCGTAGCCGACTCTCTATCCAGACCATCCACTGCAACGAATATCCATTCACTAACGCCATCAGACCACAGTGACGGAAGTTCATCCCATAATCTGATCCCTACTGTTAAAGTCCCAGTCAACTGCTTCCGAAACCAACTAATTCTAAAGATCAATGATGAAGATAGTTATCAAATTCTTAATCCCTTTAGTAAATACACAAGGCACATTATTAGCAAGCGTTCATACACCAATACCGACATAATTAATATATTCAAGAGATATCTTAATCCAAGTGTCATCAATGGTCTTCTGACCAATGAAGAAACAATGGGCAGAGTACAAGAAATATATCCAGTTCACTTCAGCACCTATCGAATTCGTTTCACACAAAAGATAGTTGAAGATGTGTCTAGTGAAACAGAACAAGAAGATCGTATTGTCAGAACTCATTGTCGTGCGCACCGTAATGCAGAAAAGAACAGACTCCAAATTCTTGAAAATTTCTACTTTCCCAAAATGTTCTCGAAAATCAATAGATTGATCAAACAACGCTCAATACGCAAAGAAAACAAATACGATCGTCATCCTAACAAGCCATTACTGAATCCTACTCCTATTCCTACGTATCCAGGACACACTATCCATATTGACCTTTTCTTTACCGAAAAACACCATGTGTTAACGGCCATTGATAAATTTACAAAATTTGCGCAAGCGAAAATAATCGCTTCAAAATCCGCTGAAGATATTAGGAGACCTTTAAGAGATATCATTTTTTCTTTTTGCGTACCTGAAAATATAGTCATAGACAACGAAGGTGCTCTGAAATCTCTTAGCTTAGTGTCTATGATGGAAGACGAACTTAAAATCACCCTGTTCCGCACACCTCCGTATAAAAGCGAGGTTAATGGACAGGTGGAACGATGGCCCTCTACATTGATAGAATTTATGCGTTGTCAGAAAAAGGAAAACCCTCATCGTTCTTTCGAAGAACTACTTGAACGTTCCGTTAATGAGTATAATTTCACCATTCATTCAACCACCGGAAAAAAACCAGTTGAACTGTTTTATGGTAGAAACCCCCAAGTCAATCTCGAAGACTTCGAGAAAACACGTATGTCCAATATAGAAAGAATCAAACTTCAACAACAGAAAGATCTGGAAAACCATAATAAAAAAAGACACCCCATTAAACAATATCAAACAGGCGAAATAATTTATGTCAAGCGCAATAAGAGACTAGGTTCAAAATTATCTGTACGTTACATAAAAGAAATAGTTAAAGAAAATAACAATACAACAGTCTTAACTGAATCAGGAAAAACCATCCACAAAAGCAATATACGTAAATAATCTTACTTCTAGAATCACGTTCTATACTTCCACTCGCGAAGATCCTCGAACACAACATGACGCAAAATATCCTTTTCCCTGTAGTTTCCCATGAACTGCAACAAACCCAGGAGCTGCTAGATAATCTGAAACCCAAGAAAACAAACCAATCTCTAAATTTTATTGGATCAGTTTGGAAGTGGATCGCGGGAAACCCCGATCACGAAGACTTTGTAACAATTAGAGATAAAATGAATAACGTCTTAGGAAACAACAATAATCATGTTATAATAAATAAAGCGTTCAATGACAGGTTAAATAATTTAACCAACATAAGTAATAAAATTCAAACATTTGTAAAGAGATTGTAAGAACTATGATAAGCTATCTATTTGTAATCATGATAAATTAATAGATACAAGCAACACTTGTATTTCGTGTATTTCAAAATTTTTAACCAACTCAAATTCTGTTGCAACAAATCAAGTGGTTAACACATTCCATTAAATCTTACAGCTTTTTCAATGGCAAGTCTATGCAATGGACCATTTTTTTTTAGCTGATGAGGACATCAGCACCTAAGAGGGGAAGAGTTAGCGACACACGCTTACGATGACACCCTACACCATTTCCGCTCCAATCCACGCACTTGATGGAAACATCAACAAATCCCAAGTTAGCCCCATCAACCCAATCTACCCATATGACACCCTACACCATTTCCGCTCCAATTCATGCACTTCGTAGAAGCATCAACAATTCCAATTTCCCTCAGAAAACTGCAACATATGCAATCTCCACGATAAAGCTTCGCTGGCAACAGAATTTGGAGTCAGCATTTAATTTTTAATAAATAGATCTAGCTTGTAAGAAAACAGTTAGTCTAAGTTGAATACTCAATAAAGCCTCATCTAGATATATAACATTTGTGGTTTTTTTTTAAAGAAAAATAAAAGTTAATTAACTTATATAGCTCTCTAGCTACGTTGAGTTTTTTTAAAAATCAATTCCTAACAATTTTATAATAACAAATAGGTCGATTTTTCGTCAAAAATCGTTATATTGGTTTCAAAATGGTGCCAAAAATTAAAAAATGTAATAATTAAAAAAAACTCGACAAGACTGGAGAGATAAAGTAATAAACTGAAGAAACTATTTTGATTTTTTGGTTTGAAATGATCCAGTGATGCTCTAGGCTGGTCACCGCGCAAAAACTTTTTTCTAGGCGCCTGCGGAGATCTACAATAAATCCGTTATTTCTCTCTATTTTTGAACAAAATTTTTCTTAAATATTCTTCACATGTTGTACTTTCATATAATAATAAGTAAAATAAACCCACAGTAATAATTTTTTTAAAAACATCAAGAAAAAAGGTATTTTTTAGACGAAACAAACCTTACCCCCCCCCCCTTAATGAAAACAAGCCACGAAGTTCGACCCTTGAGGTCCACATGGTCAACTTCCCAGTAATATCTAGATAAACATTAAAAATATTAAACACACTAATAATTTTGAAAATAATACTGCTTTAAAGAATAATAATGAGAGGTATCGAAAGCAGTAATAGGAATGAGTTAATGTTAATCATATCATCTACGGGAGTATCCATTGATTACGTAAGGCTTTTGGTGGATGCGGGTATATTGATTTGATCAATCAATCTGTGGGGACCTTTTCTACGTTATTGTTTATTTTCACATCGATGCTTGAAGGACAAAAGAGCGCTAGCAAAAATGAATGCAGTTTTTGTTATTACTCTCAATAAAGAGTTGCATTCAAAATTGCCATTACCAGCATAATCACTGAATTTATATTTTTTCACGATTGAACATAAATGAGATTAATAAGTACATTATAATTTCTATTTGTAAATTTTGAATATGCTGTCAAAAATAGGTTTAATTGCATGTGAAAAGTAAAATGTATTACAAATGATGATGGAGTAAGTAATTGAAATCTTAAGACTAATAAAGAATGAATATACTAAAAACTACAATTTTTTATTTGATGAAAGCTTTTTAAAGCATATGGTCTTGCAAAGAATTGACTGTGAAACATTTTCCCATTCAAGACGTTGATTACCACAAATGCCAATTTGATTAAAATTTTGATTTGATTTGATTTTGATTTATTACTGTGTTGTGCAGATCAGGTTAAAAAAACATTTTTTATAAAAAAAACTAATTTTTCGCATTTTCTTCTATTAAATCAAAAAAAAACGGCTGAAACGGGTTTTTATAATGTTGAAAAAATCACAAAGATGTTAATACGCATTGATTGACACCTCAATGATGCAAATATTATATCTGGTTCGTGAGATATAGTGAATGACACAAATGACCTAGAAGGTCATGTTGACTGTTAATGATTTTTTATTTTTTTAATTAATTTTTTTATGTCATCATGAGAAAAGGGTTTGATGGTGTTTTAATAGCGCTACTTGGAGTATATAAATTTTACAAAAATTGATTATTTTGTTCTGTAAATCAGGTTAAAAATTTATTGTTTATGAAAAAAACACTAATTTTTTGCACTTTTTTCATTAAAAAAGGGCTCCAACGACTTTTTTCATAATATAAAAGATCCACATAAATGTTAATACGCGTCGAATGACATCTTGACGATGCAAATGGTAACTTTGGTTCGGGAGATATAATGCATGACAAAAATGAACTAGACGATCATGATGACTTTGAATGATTTTTTTATTTTTAATTTAATTTTTTTTTGTTATCATGAGAAAAAAATGTTGATGGAGTTTCTATGAGCACTGTTTGGAGTATAGAAATTTTATAAAAATTGATTACTGTGTTTTGTAAATAAGGTTGAAAGTTTATTGTTTATGAAAAAAACGATTTTTGCAATTTTTTTTAACTTAAATTAAAAAACTCCAACTCAAACGTTATTTTTTTTAATTTCCCAGTATATGGGAAGTTCTTGTAATCGCCTCGAAAATCGAAATTGAAATTTTCAACATTTCTTTACTTTTTGAGACCTATAGAGTATATTTAAAGTGTTTTTAGAAAGGGAGATGTATGTGTGTGTGTATGTACGTATGTACGTATGTAAGTTCGTGGACACTTTTTTCTACGACCATAACTCACGTAAACAAAGTCGTATCAACTTCGTTGAGGTGTCAATCGAAGCGTCTTTGCAAGAGCTGATTAGTTTTTGGAAAACTTTGGTCGGATGGTTTGCTGTTTTGCCCGCCTGAAGGTCATTTCTGTCATGCGTTATACCTCGCAAACCAAACGTACGATTTTTTTGAACAAATCGCGGATTAACATTGATGTGATTCTACCAAAGTTTTAAAAAATTTCTCAAAATTTTTAACCTGATTTTCAAACCTAAGTGATCAATATTTATATAATTTACATACTCCAAATAGTTCTTGTGAAAAAACCGGCAAACGTTTTTTTTCATGATTACAAAAAAAAACAAGCCGTGAGGTGCGACTCATGAGGTCCACACGGTCAACTTCCCAGTAATATCTACATATGTAGATATTAAAAATATTAAACACAATAATAATTATGGAAATAATACAACTTCAAATTATAAAAATGTACCTCTCATAAAAGTTATTGGAATGACTTAATATTAATCGTAACATCTACGCGAGCGTCAATTGATTACGGAAGGATTTTGGTGCATTGGTTTGATTGATTATTCACGCGGATAATCGGAGGGGGGACAGGTTACAAAGCAGTTTTTTTAATTAAAGTTAAAACATGGTGCTGTGAAGACTATTGAAAATCTGCTCAAATTTTGCAAATATTAATAAACTTTGATTGACTATACAACAATGTCTTTAGAATAAGAGATTTAAAGTATAATGATTCGAATGAACCCTTTTTACATGGTGACTTTGAATGATTTTATATTTTTAATTTAATTTTTTTTTGTAATCATGAGAAAAGTTTTTGCTGGTTTCTCAACAAAAATTGATAAAAGTTTACAAGTTCTATAAACATTTATTATTACGATGTGCAAATCGGGTTAAAAATGATTTTTTTTATGAAAAAAACACTACTTTTCCAAATTTTTTTTAATAAATAAAAAAACACGCTTTAACGTTTTTTTAAAAATATAAGAATATTATTAAAATGCTAATACGCGTTGATTGACACCTTAATGATCGAAAGATTATATTTGGTTCTCGAGATATAATGACTGACGTAAATGACCTTGAACGTTTAATGATTTTTTATTTTTTATTTAATTTTTTTCGTAATCATGAATAAAACTTTTGCTGGTTTTTTCACAAAAACTATTCGTCGTATATAAATTATATAAACATTGATTACTTAGGTTTGAAAATCAGGTTAAAAGTTTTGTGTTTTTGAAAAAAAAACCTAATTTTTTGCACTTTTTTTAAAAAAATTAAAAATCGGCTGCAAGATTTTTTTTAAAAATTTTATAGAATCATAAAAATGTTAAAACGCGTCGATTGACACCTTTAAAATGAAAATCGCATGTTTGGTTCGTGAGATATAGCGCATAACATGGTTGACCTTCAAGGGGTGAAAACCGCCTACCCCCCCCCCCCCCCGACCGAAGTTTTCCAAAAACTAATCAGCTCTTAAGATTGCAAAGACGCTTCGATTGACACCTTAACAAAGTCGATACGACTTTGTTTACGTGAGTTATGCTCGTAGAAAAACTGCCTGCGAACGCACGTACGTACGTACGTACATACACACACACACACATACTTCTTTCTAAAACACTTTATATATACTCTATAGACCTCAAAACGTAAAGAAAAGTTGAAAATTTCAATTTCGATTTTCGAGGCGATTACAAGAACTTCCCATATACTGGGAAATTAACAAAACCAACACAGAATTTATCTTTGCGATTTATCGACCGTGCCGTCATTCTTACGTTTTTATACATTTCATGACTGATCTGTCAACGCACATAGCTAGTATTAGAAACATACTATTTTGACGCTTTTGCTAATCAATACCGGTGATCATCGAAAATACAAATCGATTTAGATAATGTGCATGTGTGCACATAGCACTGCGGTCAAGCCAAACATTCCCTTAGATTGCAAGGTCACATGTCGTGGCATGCGCGAGTTGATTGCAGTTGAATTTCTGAATACGAATTTTAGAGTTGTAAAATAGGAATGGAATCAATCAGATTTCCCCAAACTGGATTCGCTAGCATCCAGCAGCATAAAACACATATTTTACAAAGAACATTGAATGCTTTTTAAAAACCCAGTGTACTCTTAACACCCATTTCTTTTGTAACCAGCTGTGAGGTGTGTCCCTTGAGGTCCACGTAAACACCTTCCCAGTAAAATTTAAATAAATATTTAAAACATTAATTCAGTCTTTATAATAAAAATGAAAAAGACTCAATGCAGTAATTGCAATGAATTAAAATGAATTCTATTATATACGAGCGCCTTCATTGATAACGTAAGGCTTTTGGTGGGAGAGGTGATCTCATTGAATCATTACGCAAAGCATTCAGGGGCGAGGATGCTTTTCATGTAAGTTGATATTTTCATATCGACCCTTGAAAGACAATAGAGCGTAAGCAAATGTTTTGGAAAAATTGAGATCGAATAGTAATTTTATGCAGTTTTTATTTTTCCGTCGACTGAACCAGCTTTTGACGTGTGACGACCATTTTCGGAAGTTGCATCCGAAGTTTCCATAAGTTTTGCATGGACGAAATATTTGTACTATTTTACCTTAAAAAAAATAATGATCATTTCTGATGTTGAAGTTGATCTGGAAACAAGACGTTTTATTCAGGGAAATTCAATGTCTAATTACATGTAAAACATATACAGTCTTACACTAGATACGGGAACAAGTAACTTAAATTTTACGAGCCCTAACAATGATTGAACTGAAAAATCTCACACATATGAAATTAACGTAGTAAATTGACCCTCCCTTATTCATTATGAATATGGTTTCATAATTATTTTTACAGAAATCTTTTACAAAAATCTAATATAATATAATATTTTGGTTGATGTCAATTTTTTACACAGAATTGATTACCAAAAGAATAAATAGAATTTCTTTTGATACAGTTTAAAGAAGAACAATAATACTAGGAAACTTCTTAGAAACAAAACAAGTTCTTATGCTTTAAAGTTTACTGTAGCATCTAACTGACGCTGCAGATGTAGTCGGCTTAGTCATAGCCATTTCTATAAACTCACTTGTTTCTCGGAAAGATGCTCAGAAGAGATATCATTAAGAAAATATATAGCCTTACCTTGCCGAAAATATTTTGAAACATATAATTTAAGTAATGGACTGTTAGCCCTTTTGAAATGTCAATATCCTCACAATTTTTCTGTCATTACTTTGAGAACATTTTCTGCAAGACGTCATGCAAAATCTAAAAGGAATCTTTAATAAAATTTAGATAAAATAAAATATTGTATTGATGCAAGGAATAGTAGATTTTTTTTGGAAATATTTTAGAAACCAGCAACGCATAGTGGTCCCAAAATTGTCACTGATTTACATCGAAACATTAACAACAGCATATGTATTTTTATCATAAGATTTAAGAAGCCCATTACTATAAACCCAGCTAGCTTCTTACTCTTTCTTCTGGCACAATCCTAAAACTTTATGTCTCCACTCCAACCAGCATGAAAAATGTAAAAAGACGACAACATTTGTATAACAAATTTCAATTTATCGGATAGAAGGCCATGCTCGCTAGAAAACTAAATTATGTAAGTAAGAAAACCAGTGAACAAAAAAAACATTATGCATACGTGCGAAAAATTTTTTAGTTATATCAAGTTTACTTAATGGGACATAGATATTAAATACCAGCAAGACAGTATTTTGAGCCAGGCCGTCCTTTATTATATAATCGCCATTAAAACAAGCCTCTTGTTACGTTCGCTACGCAACGTAGTCGATCCCAAACCCTCAAGGGCGAAATATGGGTCTGCCCTGTCCGTGAAGACCCCAAACCACCGTGCGGGTAAACGCTGTCTTGCACAAATTGATGATGCTACGTTCGCCACTTCACGCAACCAAGCCAATTATTGAATTATATTGTTGTTTTTGAATTATACTGTTATTAAGTTCAACTATATTGTTACTAACGAATTATATTGTAGGAAGTAGAGATTTGAATTATATGGTAAGGGCTAGAAGTTTGAATTATATAAATGTAGAGGAGATGTAGGATGTAAGGATCTTAGATTAGATAGCTAAGCAGTAGTAGTAGTTTCTATGATGAGTCAGCAACAGCTAAATGCACCACCGTCAACGACACAGACCCTGCAGATAAGTTGCCAGCAATGACGGCAACAACAACAACGCTCAACCAATCGTCGCAACAGATCCCAAATCAAGGCCCCGCCTGGTTTACGACACGCCATTGGAGTCCACTATGCGCCAATGATATCCACAACCATTGGCACCGGCAATTCGCCATGGTTGGTGGTTGCCGCGAGCATTTCGCCGGACAGGCGGCTGCCGCGAGTATTTCGCCAAACAGGCGGCAGTCGCAGCATTCCCCCCGCATCGAGACACAACCTCGTACCAAACCAGTTCCCCAAGCTTTAAAAAGCTGCGATGGGGTCAACTGCTCAGCTGGGAGGGCATTCACCGCCGACGCGGAGATAACGGTACAGGGAAATCCCATATATATGGCCGGTGGAGCAGCTGACGGGGCTTTTTGGTTTCACGTCGACGACTTGTGGAAGCTGGGTGTCGGCTGGACGGCTAACGCTGGTACGTTAGGATTGTTTCTTTGGACGCCGGTTTATGGTGGAAGCTGTGATTTCGGCTTTACGGAGGAGTGGAAGAATTTTCAAAGGACGGAGGACAGCGAGCGGAGGGAATAGAATAAGAAGAAAGAATTGTAAGTAAATTTAGTGTAGATAGTTAGAAGTTAGGGCTTAGATATGTTTTTGGCTGAAAATAAAATTGTGCTTGAATTTGAGTTAAATTGGTGGTTTGTGAAGTGGCGAGGCGGAAATCGCGTTCTTGGCTGTGTTCTTGTGCTCCCCTATCGATCGGTGGTTTTGGGTCACCGTGAATCCGATTCCCGTTTCGGGAATCGCGGAAAAGGTAGTCCCGGCGCGGAAACGGGTGGCGCCCTTTTTTTAAAATACATAGTCCCACACCCCTCTTCGCGGGTGAAGCCGGGTGGGATTGCCCGAACCGTGGCTAGGATCGGCTACGGTGTAGTGGAGTACGTTACGCAAAATTATAGACGTAGCACTCTATTCAACTATCTTCGACTTGCTCGAGCCGTATACACAAAATACTTGCGGCATGCATCCTAACGAAACTCAAGCTTCTACTTCACGAGCCCATGGTAATAAAGTTTTCTTTCTCAGGGCTCTTAAAAAGTAGCATAAAAGTAACTATTTAAAAGAGAAATGGACGACAATTTTCTCTTTCCTTTTATTCATTTGATAGCTAGATAATTGTACGTTCTGGGCAATGAGAAAAGGTTTTTGCCGATTCAACGGGGCACTATGCACGGCGATTAGCTCTCAGTTGGATTTCATTTACATGATTTTTATAACATTTAATGCTGGGAAAAGTATCTAAAGACTATTTAAATTCATTTGGGTTTTGAAACTGCGAGGATCTATAAATAAAAGTAATAACAAGTCGTTCTTGATATGGAGGATTAACCTGTGCTGATGTAGTATTGGCATCGAAAGTTTCTAATAATAATTCTAATAAAAGCTGTAACTCAATCAGCTTTATTTGTGAGTTTTGCCTTAGGTATTTGGGAATACCTCTCTAAAAAGTAAAATCGTTTATTCATGCCTCAGAAAAATCAACGTAGCAAAAATTTTATCCAATCCATATAAAAGTAAGATTTTTTTTCAAAATGCAGTTGAAGACTTCCTCTTAAATAATTTAGAATCATTTAACTGAAATCCGAAAAAATGTCAGCAACCATTTCGTCCCCAATCATCAATGTTTCCTTTTCATTTTCATCATGGCAGTCAAAAGCTTCCATGGCAATGCAAGGTAAGTTAGAACCATTGTTATATTATGTATTTAATTAATATCGTTAATATTTGAAATTTTAATGTAATTTTAAATATTATGTTTACCATATTATCATTTCTCACCTAAAGGTACTTATAACTTTTCTGGATCCGTCTTCTACCTAGCTGTTTGCTTCCATCAGTTGCAATCAAACCAGTTGAACAAATGTTTTTCAGCGTTATAGAAACCAATTAGTTCCTGTTAATCGGCATTCTTTCTTTCATTGACATTCACAGGAATCAGTCCCGGATTTTTCACTAAACTTTTGCTCTTTGTTGCTATCCAAACTATTCTTGGAAGCCAAACTTGCTTTTCTGTAGCTTTTAATCAATCATGAATAATCAAGTCATGCCTAGTCCAGTGCTAATCTCGAAATTGGTTGCAACCTACATAGTTTTAATGGTCGGAAAAATTTGATTTTAGTTTTAATCGATACAGCATGACCCAAAAAGTCAAAAACTACTGAATTTTTTTTTGCAAAATGGTTGATTGATGCTAATTATTTCAAAAAAAATGAAGTAAGCCTTCAAATTTTTTTCAAAAATTGTGAAACTCTTGCATTGTACTCAAATTGTTTTTCTCAGATTGCATCACTTTCGACAAATCGACAGTATCGTATGTAACTTTTTCCCCTTTTTTGCGCTGAATTTTGACATTGAATAAAGCCTGACTAATTAAAAATATAAACAAGCCGTGAGGTGCGACCCTTCAGGTCCATACAGTCCCAGTAATATCTGTTGGACTTTTGTCGAAAAAAAACACGCAGTTTTCAAAAGTGATAAAATTACTCTATGTACAGTGCTGTCAAACAGCGGTAGGGCTGTGGAAACAAATGTGTTGCTTTTAAATGCGATACTTTTTCAAGACTCCTCCTCAACTCAAAAACTATATTCATAAAGTTAAATTTAACATTTTCATTTGTTTCAAATGAACAGTCTTTGAAAGATTTTTCGTAAAGATATCTGCGATCATGTCGTTTGTGTTATAATATTCCAATTGTATCTCTCCATTTTTGTAAGAATCTTGTTATGTTCGCCACGCAACGTGGTCGACCCACAAACCAGAAGGGCAAAATGGGGGTCTGCCCTGTCCTTGAAGACCCCAAACCACTGTGCGGGTAAACGCTGTTTTCTCAAAGAATAAATAATGTTATGTTCGCCACTTCACACAATCAAGCCTATTATGAATTATATTGTCAGTCATTAATGAACTTTATTACAAATATTGTATAGATAGGCATATATACAAAAATTGGGGAATAGATTTATCTAGAGTAAGGTATTGAATTATATAAATACGTAATAGATTTGCTTAGGGTATTGATGTTTGCATGAAAATGTAAAGGAGAGTTAGGTATGTAAGGATATTGGATTAGGTTACTAAGTAGGTAATAAGTTAGTTAAGGAGAGTGTTCCCGACAACGTCACAGACCCTGCAGATAAGTTGCCAGCAATGGCGGCAACAAACACCGATCACTCAATCGCTGCAACAGATCCAAACACAGGCTCTACCCGGTCTACGATGCACCCAATGGAGTCTCCTATGCACCAGTTATACCCACAACCATTGGCACTGGTAATTCACCATGGTTAACGACCGCCTCGAGTATTTCACCATACAGGCAGCAGTCACAACATTTCCCCCGCATCGAGACACAACATCTGACCAAACCAGTTCAAAAGCTGCGATGAGGTCAACAGACTCGTGGACGTTGACTGGCGATGTGAAAACGGTATTGGAGTTTCCAATAAATAGGATTCTTACTGTGTGAAGTTCGAAAACGGATCTTGGGGGTCGTCCTTCGCGTGTCGGTACGGAGTTTCAGCAGTGGGCATTTTTCGAGTTCTTCGGGGAATAATTGCGCGGTGTGTGGAGTTTTAATGGTGGACATTTTTCAAGTTCTTCGGGGAATAATAGCGCGGTGTGTGCTGTCGAGACCGCGCAAATCGTACAATGGAAACCTTTGGACAGAAATCCCCCAGTGCTGGTTATGAAGCTGTATAGAGGAAGTGAAGTCAAGTGCTGAGACCAAGAAACGGAATTTTGTAAAACATTTAGACGAAGTGAACTATTCAAAAATTGATCGCCAGCTATCTGGAAAACGGACTAAGTGCCAGAAAAGCACTCAGATAGTATCCGTGAAAGAAAGTTTCTTGTAAAATTGTGTGTACGCATGTCTCCGACAGCAGACGAGCATCCAGCGAGAAGTTAGGAAGCAGTCGACGCAGTAGGATAAGGAACAAGTTGTAAGTATATTGAAGTGTATATAGTTAGGGTTTAGTAAGGTTTTAGCAGGAAATAAATAAGCTCAGTGAAATATAAAATTGTGTTATTGCGTAAAGTGGCGACGCGGAAGCGCGTTTCCGGCTTTTGTGTTCTCTTGTTCCAGATAAGTAGTAAGTGACGTACCACAGAAGCGGTTTTTGTATGGGTGGGAACGACTTTTTCAATCTTTTTCAATCAGAGTAGCGAGTGGCTTGGGTTACCACGTTTGTATGGCTGCGATAGGGTGAATCAGAGTGCCTTGGTCTTGGGTGTACGGAGGAACGGGTGCTGAGATTGTGGTTTTGTATCGGGTGTGTGGCGTTGATTTGTTGTTTGTAAGAGGGGTGTTGCGGTTGGTTGGGGTTGCCAGGTGGTGTGCGGTGATTTGTGTTGGTAGAAGGGTGTAGAGGTTTGTTCAGGTGTGTGGTGGTGATTTGTGTTGTGTTGTGAGGGGTTGCCGAGCGTGGCTGGTAGAAGGGTGTAGAGGTTTGTTCAGGTGTGTCGCGGTGATTTTTAGCGTTGGTAGAAGCCTATAGAGGATCGGTGTGTTGCGGATGTTTGGTTGCGTCAGGCCGTGGTAGGGTGTGGAGGATCAGGTGTGTGGTGTGTGGTGTTGATTGACGGCGCTCGTAGAAGGCAATAGCAGATCAGGTGGTTGGCGATGATTCTGAACGTTGATGGAAGGCTATAAAGGATCGGGGTGTTGCGGTTGGGTGCGTCAGGTAGTCATAGGTGGTAGAAATAGGGTCAGATGTTTTTGCTGTAGCTGTAGTTTGTGAGATGTGTCATGTGTTGGGAGATGCATGCATAATGTGTGCATAACTGGTTGGTTGTTAGGAGGCTTAGAGTACGTTAGAAAGGCTGCTAAAGTCAATTTTTGTAAAATGGTGAAACAGGAGCGCATGAAAACCAGACAGAAAGAACATAAATGTACCTACATGTGCGAATTCAACTTGAATTTTTTTCGCACAGAAATATTTAATACAAAGTTTTTAACTTGTTAGTGGCCCCTACATAGTTTGCAGGAAAACAATGGTGTCAAGAATGAAACGATTGAAGGACAACAATCATATGTTGTATGTTCTTAGAAAAGCGTTCAAGAAAGGCTATACTGAAGAGGGTGAAACCTGAAGTAATAAAAACTTTCTGTGAAATTACATACAACACACTGAAGGGTAATCATACACCATCAGAAAGAAGTTTCACGCGGTTGTGTAAACATAAAAAGGGTATGCGTAAGCTTGCCGATGCAAGAAAATCTGTGACATGGCAACGTAAAGTGTTAGTGCAGGAAGGTGGCTTTTTACTTTTATTAGGAAGTGTACTTTCAGGATTGATAGGTTCTTTGATTGAAAAATATGCATAGAAATAACATTCTTAACAAAATGCTTCTACTATTTCCGGAAGTATACGCACGCTTAAAAGATACAATCGAAAGTTCTTCTGCACAAAGTTTGTTTGACAAACGCATGAGCAGAATATTGAACACTAAAAATCTTAATGATAAAGCAAAATGGTATCAGTATAGGAATGTGCTTATGAAATTTTTAAATGCAAGGCGGACAAAAAAATCATTTATGGAAATGAAAGCTGAAATTTTTTTTTCGAAAGACCGTATGATGGATAAAAATTTTAAAAATTTGCGCGACAACACCACCTAGACGAGATTTGTGATTAAAAATGATAAGCCCACACAGACTTCACCTTCACGGGCGGAAGAGATATTTGAATCGGTAAACGAAATGACACCACTAAAGGAAGAATTGTCTGCAGCTGTAAAGCGACGATTATCAGCAAGTGGGATAGCAAAAAGTCTTAAACCT
Source organism: Oxycera nigricornis (assembly GCA_963942545.1). NCBI lineage: Eukaryota > Metazoa > Arthropoda > Insecta > Diptera > Stratiomyidae > Oxycera > Oxycera nigricornis. The sequence continues at coordinate 57,013,695 of OZ012661.1, forward strand.
GCTCCCAAAATGAGAAAAAGTATGGCTGATTCATTTCGAGAAACTGAAAATGGGTATAAAGTAATAACTAGTGACGATGGAATGACACAGTATACAATCCCGATGGATACGAGTATGGACGAGCTGAATGATGTATTCACTGATTTAGATGAAAGAAATGATAGATAGTGACTAATTTAGGTCCAATCTCAGACAGGCAGTCTATATTAAGACCTTCGTGGCTAAACCCTAATCAATATAAGGCTGACTCTCCCATAAGGAAGCCTACGCGACAAAGTGAGCGGTTGAGATCATGGACCGAGCCTAGTTTCAGTGCAAGAAACCTGAATTGGGACAGAATCTAGAAATGCCTATTAACATAAAAGATGCAGAGTTCTACGTGTGGCTCTTGAGTAACAGTTCCCTCGAAATTTACCCTGACAATACACTAGCATCTTTCGAAAATATATTACCGAGTTTGTGGAAGTTTACTGGCAATTGGTATGTTGGTATAACAGAAATCACTCTACCAAACCGAAGAAATGAGAAAAATGTATCAGATAAGAGAGGTATTTCTAAACGGTCTGTACCCATCGAAGACGTAAGCGTTACCAAGGTACCACAATCTGTCCCAATTGAAAAAGATTCAAAAGCAATAATCGCTATAGTTGTTGGGCTGGGTAAATATCATGTTCGTTTTAGATGGGATGCGAATGATTTGCAAAAGTTATGTTATAAGGGAAATGATATGAACTTTTCATCATTCCCTTCATCATTTTTCTTGGCAATTAGACCTGACTATTATAACTATTACTTAACCGTAATCAAACAAATAATACACGATCGTATCGTAGAAGATAGAGATGAAAAGGCAATTGCCGACATAAGAAGTATTATAGAAGAAAGAGATTTTTGTATACATATTTATCAGTCTGGGAAGATTGCTGAAAAGGTTTATTTAAAATTAGGTGTAAAATTTGAATCATTCCGGGCATTTAAAGACTACATAATTGGGCAGATTTCGGGAAACAAACGAAACCATGCCGAATTATTACAGATGATTGATCAATATATTCACCCGGCAAATAGTTTAAGGAACAAGCGGAACAAAGAGGCAAAACCGACTACCCACATATTTCATCTAAAAGATTATGGTGTGAAGGTTAATGTAGAGCTACCTATTGCGTCACCGATTAACATAACAGATTTTATTGCCCTATTCCTAAGCGGAATTGAATTCAACGATGAAGAGCTACTTGATAAATAAAAGCCGTCTGAAACCACAACATATCAACTGCGAAAACAAGTGTTTAACAAAATTGCCTCAGTTATCCGTGGGTCTGTATCCCGTGCCGTTAAAGAGTCCGGTACAGAAATATTACCCGATCGGTGGAACAAACAACCGATTTCCACAATATTATTGATATGCCATACAAAAGAGCCGATGGATCAAAAGCTACAACTCATGTCCCAATAGAGGTGGATAAAGCCGACAATATAGCTGGCTTATTCATCGACACTTTTCTAAAAACACCCGTTGAGAAGCGCGATCACGAATCGATTGATACAGAAATAAAAGAGTCGTTTGATAAATCAATAATGATAGACAGTATAAATCAGCTAGAAAAATCATTGTCTGCACTTGAGAAAAGAACATATTGTGACTCATCCAATAAAGGTATTGATGATTGTGAGAAAACCGAATTGATAAACGTTTATACAGATATCATTAAACCCAGAATAGTAGGAAATAAACTGGTGAGAAATCTACGAGCGATCCCCTTGAAAGGCTGTGATAGCGTGTTTAGATTCGAGCATGTTGAGTACTGTCCACTTGAGAAAAGCTCTATTGAAAGTATCTCAATCAAAATTAAAGATCATCACGGTGAGTTAGTCAACTTTGAACCTAGCTTTACTCCAACATATGTCATGCTTCATTTCAAGCGAAGGTTAGAATCTATAAATATTTCTACGTTGTAAATATCAACATAGTTTGGACATTGAATTTAACACAGCTCTATACTTATGCGATGAATTCACACTACGCACGGTACTACCTTGTCCAGAGTGGAGGTAGATTATCAGACCTTGGAGAATTATATCGATCGCCACTTGTGTACCAGCGTGGAAGGGGTGTTGGAAGTTTTTTCAGTGGGTTGATACGTTATCTTCAGCCTTTATTTCTGTCCGGTGCAAAAGCTATAGGAAAACAAGTCATCGAAACGGGAAAGTCCATTTTTAAAGAGGCAGGAAGTAAACCACTGAAGCAGGTACTAAAGGAGCAAGGGAAATCTGCAGTACATGAATTAACCCAAAAAGGTATAAATAAAATCTTTGATAAAATGGAGGGTAGAGGAAGACGAATGGCTATAAAAAGAGCTAATTCTTACACAAGTAAGCATTTGAAATCAGTGCCTAAGCCTTAAAAAAGGGCGGAAGGTGAGAAAGCTATCATCGAGCAAGACTAAGAAAACTATAAAACGACGGCGCCGAGTAAGAAGTCGTGCATTGGATATATTTGACAGATAGATAATACCATCATGATGCAGAAAGAGTGTATGAAGTCTGAATTGGATATTTTTGCCTCCCCACCAATTCAAAACAGTAATTTGAAAGCCGAAGAAGTTGCTTACAAACCAATTGCATCACTGGACAATTCTTCGGTGTTGGAATTTGTTTCGCTTGGTTATGGGGATACATATCGTGACTTATTCAGCGTCTACATACGGCTCAAGGTGCAACTGATTAAACTAAAAACTGGTAAAGAAGAACTTTTCACCGGAAAAGAAAAAATTAAGAAAGCTGATGGGGTGAAAGTGCAGCTGATCCGGTTGGTGTAGCTAACAACCTCATGCACTCACTTTTTCGACAATGCACTGCACAATTGAATGGGAAGAATAAAGCTCAGACAGACAACAATTACCACTATCGCACCTATATTGAAAATTTACTGAACTACGGTAAAGACGCTGCATCCACTGATTTGGAATCGGCCGGGTGGTATCTAGATCAGAATGAGATGGAGATGATTGAAGACTCAAGACCTGGCAGTGGTCCTACCGAGTTGAATGAAGGCTATCTTAAACGGTCTGCAATGATTGAGAAGAGTAACGTGGTCGAGCTGATGGGCACAATTCACACCAATCTGTCAAATCAAGATAAACTTTTATTGAATGGAGTGGACTTACGTTTAACATTATCATTGGAAAAACCGGAATTTTATTTGTACTCGAAAGAAGATGACTTTAATCTACGTGTGAAAATACTAGAAGCGACAATGTTCATGAATCATGTTACCGTCAACCCTAGTAAATTGTTAGCAAATGAAGCTGTGCTACAACGCACAAATGCCGTTTACCCATACAAGCGAGTGGAAGTGAAAACATATACACTACCCACCAACACATTCACACTTTCTCTTGATACCGTAGTGATCGGACAATTACCGAACCTGCTTGTTTTCGGTATGGTGGATAAAGACACATACACCGGAAAGCGCACAAAAAACCCATTCAACTTTAAACACAACAACATAACTAATTTCAATCTATCAGTTAACGGCGTTCAAGTGCCAAACCAACCGTTAGAGTTTGACTATTTGTGTGATAAACCTGTTAGTACTAGAGGATACCTTACTCTATTCAAGGGCACTGGTATTAACTACTTTGATAAAGGTCATCAGATATCTAAGAAATTCTTCGACAACGGTTGTTTCTTACTAGCATTTGACTTAACAGCGGACATCTCATACGATTAGGGTTGTGGCAGTTTGTTGAATCAAGGTGTGGTGAGGATCGAAGGGTGGTTCCGAGAGGCTTTGAAGAAAAGTGTCACCTGCAATATTTACTCTGAATATGATGGAAGTATTGAAATCGATAAGAATCGTAATGTATTCACAAGCTTCTAAAAGTATATATAAATAACGTGAACATGTGAGATTTTGATAGAGTCTGCTCCAGAAAATAGTCATGACGCATTGTCTAGTGAATATTGAATACTTCTGATAAGGTCATTTAACCTTTTTGAAGAAAGTCTCAATTGCAGGGTCCACCTCTCAGAACAAACTTTATTCAAAGGAAATCACGTATAAATATCATATTTCCTCAGCTATAAGTACAGATCAGACAGGTGTATTTGGAAACTTAGAGCTCGAAAGGCTAGATGAAGATCTTATCAGGTCCCTGGCAAAATTCGCAATAGTCTTCGTAAATGGAGACTCAACAAGGAGGTTCCTACAGAGTTACGTAACATCACACACAAAAGTTGCAAACCTTGAAAACATATTCCTGAAAGAACAGGAATGAACACGATAGAGATCATCAGCACATTGAGAAGTAACATTAAAACAAACAGGTATTTTAAAGATGTTTTCCCCTGTAATCGTTTACCTCGAAAAGTAAGGAAGCCTGCATGTGTCATCGCCAACACCGATCCAACCAGTAAAAGAGGACGCCATTGGGTTGCATTTTATTACCCGAAAAAAGGTCCGGCTGAGTATTTTGACTCGTTTGGTAAATATCCTGATAACAAGTTCTTTAATAAATTCCTTCATCAAAATGTAAAAGTGTTTGTGAATAATAAGCAGCGGTTACAGGGTGGCCTCTCGACAACATGTGGACAGTATTGTTGCGCTTTTCTAAATTTTTGTTGCAGTGGCAGAAGTCTCAAAAAATTCCTAAAACGGTTTTCAACTACAGATTACAATTTCAATGATGGCGAAATTATAAATTTATTTCGCAAAATTTATATGACGGACAATTCACAAAATGGTGGTGAGTTTTGTAATCAGACATGCATGCGAGAAGGCGATATAAAATTAACTCAAAATGACGTACCCACCACAGTTTATTTGTCGAGCTACAAAAGATGTCAACACCTGTTAACAAGTCTACTAGTAAGCAATCACAAGCTTCTAAACGTGAGGTGCAGAAGAAGAAGAGAAAAGCTACGAAAACTTCATCTAGTATCATCTTCAACTCCAAGGAAACCAAGACAAAAACACTCCCCAAGTCTAGTGTGCCGTGCGATAAAGATGTTCTTTTGAATTATACGTACTATCTAGATGGATGCCATAATCGCAGGATAACACTAGGATTTGACCCACGAACATTTGAAGCAAAGGCTATCTTTCACTATCACGGACGGTTCCCGCTAGCAGTTGACCACAGCCAATGGAATACGTTGTGCAAACACCTTAAACGATTTAAAAGGCACAGCAGGCGTTCAGTTCCCAGAGAACCAATTAAGATCTTTGAAACGTTACCAGATACCTGTAAGCGTTGGTAGCATAACACTAAAACATGCAGAACTATTCAAGCTATTTGAGATGATGGAGTTCTTCAATATGGTTATGCACCACAACAACCTGGCTTCGGAATGTGTTAAGGAATATTACGAGCTGTACTGTAACAGGTGCAAAGAGAAAGATCTGTTGAAGCTAAGTCATGAGGACTTTTTCATTCCATCTCGAATATATTATATAAATATTAACTATTCAAGACTTTTTCATGAATTTCCAATTTTATGCAGTTGGAATCCTATTTTTGACGTTTTTAAATAAAACAACACAATTATACATTGCAAAATAAAACATATTTTATTCTCACACTAGTAATACACATTATTCATTAAATAATACATATAAAGGTTGACACAATTTTGAGCGACACATCTTGTTGTAGGCAGTGGGTCGTGAGTTCTACAGGTTGTCTTAAACTTCTTGAGCTCTCTCAGCTTTGGTATTTCTAGCTGTATTACATTAGCATTTGGTAAATATTTTTTTAAAAAACTATCCTTAATAGCGCTTTTTACGTTTATAGTTGTTTCGTGGAACTCTGTCAAAATTTCTGGAAGTCGATTATAATCCACATCACCATCACACCATCGTAAGCCATTGATATTAGTCACATCAAAATCATTTTGACGACGCGCTTTCGGGTGTAACTCCTGATAAGGATATGGTGGAGCAAAATGATGAACCACATGTAAAGTTGATTCAAAAGGTAAAACAGTTTGTTCTTTTACAAAATATTGACCGTTTTCCCACACACAAACTGGATGTCTATAATAACTTGTGCCATGTCTCACTGTTACACGGTTTAATGAAACGAAAGAAATGTTTACAGTAGTGGTGCTTATATTTTATTCTGACAAAAAAATTGATTTCACCATAAGTGTAACGAGTAATTACTTAATTTCATAAAAAAGCAAAAATAACTTAGGTACTTACTTATTTCATATGAATACATAAGATATAAATTCAGAGATAAAAAATTCTTTAAAATAATAAGTGTATTAATATGTATTCTCTTTACAATACTGTAAGTGTTACCATAGCTGTCTGATCTACACATTTTGAAACCATAAGGGTAAGAGAAATATTCATCCGTCACAACTCTTTTGTCAAAAGTGAATCTCAATAGTTTATTTTTTCGGGTTCTGATACAGCAACCCCTGGACGTTTTTGCTTGATTTTACGTTCTGTTGTCACACCTACGCCTTCAGTTGAATCTTCATCCAAAACTAAAGATTTTAGGCATTCAAAATTTACAACTTTCAAGTTTTCGAAGTAAAGAGTTATTCCTTTACATTTAATCACATGTTCAGGACCATGTTCAGTTTCAATTTTTAACCCATATGTCTTAGGACCTGTACTCACATATTCCGATATATAAGCATCAGAACCATAACATGCCACCTCATTGGTCAAATCACCAAGGAAATCAGAGATTGGAAAATTCATGGGTTTGTCTTTACTATCCACAAATATGACACTGTCTGTATCACAGTACAGAATCGAGGAGTAATCCCTATAATTTAATTCTAGCTAGAACCGTTGTATATGCAGCAATAGGTATGTTTGCAAGTAGTAAAGTTCTTAGATTTTCCTCTACATATTTCCATGTAACCCACAAGTTATCATCGTCAACCGGGTAAATTGAACAAATTTCTATACCTGGTGATTGGAGAAGTTCACAAAATTGATTGGAATTATTAATGACTTTAGTGTTTGTTTGTTCATCCCTTTGCCCAAACTTGCCTCACAATGAGTTTAAACAAAGTTTGGCAATATTACGTCAACCAGAATTTTTTTGAATTTGATTTTTATCAAGAATGATACATTCCCTTCTCTTGTATGATTCAATAAAACTATCTTCACCCTCATCTGATATATATTCATTACCCCAACCACTGGCCATCTGTTTAATTTTTAAAAAATTATTGACATACTCAGTAAACACTCCGCCAGTTTTTGTGTTAGGGTCGTACACTGTGTACTCATACTTCCACACCTCATACACTTTCAAAATTTTGTACCCCTTTTCAACAGCTAAGGCTATTTCAGGAATTACCCATGTGCCAGTTAGTTGCCGCTCATCACCTGCATGATCGCAACTTGAAATGTTATTACCTTCAGCACATTTTCTACAAAGTTTAAAATACAATTTATTGTCGTTTTTCATGGGTAACACAGGTATCAGAAGGTTGTTAGGTGCAACTACATCACATTTAATGAAACCATGCATTGAAATAATCTCATGTATGGGGGGGATGTTATCATTTCGAAATATCTCAGGATGTTTTATGGGGTACGGTGCGTATTTGTTAATATATGGATAAAGACTAGTAAAGTCCAAATAACGTACTACCTTCCCTTTTTTGAAAGCATGGTATAATTTGAACACCTCAGTACGACCTCCAAATAGAGCATCCCGCACACATGTTGGACGATTTATGTCATTATAATATCGTCGCAATTTCTCATTTAAAAGCTTGTCTTTATTTAGTACATTTTTAAATTCTCATTCCCATGTATATACTAGATTGTATCCATTCCTCTGTATTGCCTCGATACGTCGTTGTGTACTTTCATATCTTTGTTCTAAAGTTTCTAAAGTCTGAAGGTTATTTTCCAACGTTTCTTGAAATTTAAAAAATTTTCTACAACCGTGATAGTAATATCTAAAGAACTAATAGACAGTATTAGACTCTTTTTGAAAACCGTCGACATATAGCCCAAACTTATCCAACTTTAACTCACCGTTATTGTTTGTTGAGATTAGCAGACCGTTAATTTGGGAGTTTTTCCAGGCTAACTACATACAGGCAATGATGGAATGTGTTTTACTTTTGAAATAACCACTTTAAGGCATTACACCCAAGGTATTTTTGTCAAGATAATTTCTTCGAAAAACTAGCATGCACGTCGATGCAATTGTGAGACTTTCTGTTAAAGGGCTCACATTGGTCAATTTAATAAATTCATCCATAAATCTTACACAACCTCGTCATAAAATATCAACATCATTTACACAATATCGTAACAACTCATCTTTATTATTGAAAGTATCTTGTGTTTTCGTACTGTACCAATTTAAAAAGGTCATCCTTTCTTTGTATTGCAACCGTACATTTCTGGTGGTGGGTATTTACCGATATAATTTATATTCTCCTCCGTATTGAAATAATAAGGATAGTAACCTTTAGCACTGTCTTCAATATCGAAAACTTGTGGAAACTTAGAAAGTGGAAACGGCAGGAAATTTAAAGAGTCAACAAATGAAACTTCTTCACATGTCAACTTCATAATTTTGGTTCCATTCATTTAAGGTTCAATATGTGTTTTTTTAGCTATTAACTCCGAAATCAAGAAATGACCATCATAGCCTTGTAAATTATCTGCATAACAATATACGTTGCTCACATATGGTCTGAGGATTGAACAATAGTCTAGAAACCTTTGCACAGCAGAGGATTGATCACTTTTTTCAAATATATGATGTCTGACACCACATGTATCACATGGTTGTTTAATATCTTCATCTTGATAACAATTGTGACAAACATGTTGTGCTACAATTAAATTTGCAACATGTACAAAAGTTGAAGAGCTGTCTCCATACAGGCCGTCTTGAGTAGTTTCACAATCAAAAAATATGATGAGAAACTTTTTATCATTTCTACCTGTGCAGAGTTTTCTAAAACAGTTATATTGAGCCGGTTGTATTTTTGAACACATCTGACAGAAGTATTCGTCACATTGATGTTTGAGTCCTTTCCTGTATGTAAAATTTATAAATTTTGTGCAAAATACACACATCTTGAAAGTGTCACATATAGTTTTTCCCCTGAACTTTTTATCTAAATGGTTAGCGAGACATAGCGGTCCTCTAAACCCGCGATTACACTCGCTACCGTCAACCATCTGTGATACATACACGCAGGGTGGGAATGTGATACAGTACGGACATTTCATTTCATATTTATGAAACGAATGATTTGAAACTTTTTCGCAATAGTTACAAATATAACTTTTGGAAAACAATCCGGTGACCGATTTTATGACGTAAAAATTTTTTGTACTCTCGAAATAAAAGAGTTAAATTTTTTTTGCTGTTATATCCCGTAGTAGAGTTTTAATAAGAATGGAATGTGGATCTCGAATATTATAAAAAACAACAATTTGATGCGCACTTAAGTATTTCTGAAATTTATAAAGATCTAGGATATTGCAACCATTTTCTCCAATTACCACTTTATAACACAATCGAACAGCTTTAAAATCTAACGATTGTAAAAGAACTAAAAAAAATGGGATGTAGGGTAGATCGCCTCCTCGCGGTGCATCCTGGGTAACGCTAAATGATCTACCACGGCACGACTCTCGATTGTTTTTTTTGGACAACTCTCTCGTCTTAACGACTATTTCTGATGCTTTGGGCTGGTAGCAGTGGTATTCTGTCAACTGAGTACGCAAGAGTGACATCTTTCGGAAATGGCTTTCAGGCTAATGCCAATGCTGCCTCCGTCCCGGTAAAACCCTGGCAGGCCTCACGGTACGTTCAAAACTCGTCGCCACTAGTCTGGCCGTGTAGGTTCAGTTGAGTGTGGACTCCTGATTAATCCCCGGCCCGGCTCTGAGCAAATATCCTCATAAGGGAATGTGCCAACCCTCGCATGGCCTCCCTGCTTCGGCAAAGATAACCATGGGGTCTCAGGGGAACTGCACAACGAGTGGAGATAGCGGCTGTGAGGGGGGACCCAAATCGCAATGAATCCCGATAAATTTAAAAAGGAAGATCCACTCGGCCCGGAAGGGAAGTGGACGAAGGTGACGCGTCCTTCTAGTGGGAAGAAGACCGCGATACTCAGCCAACCCCCTACTTCTTCGAGGGATGCATGCTCCAAGGCAGCTATGCCAGGGGCAAGTACTCCCTCAGTCAAGCCTATTGGCGCTAGCGGTAACACCAAGGCAACGGCGAACAAGCCGGCCCGCACTGTTTCCGGAGCGCCCTCCAACACCGCTTCCACTTCAGGTGTTAAGAAGCAACAAAACCTCTCAGTCACGGCTTACAGAGACAGACGGTCTGCCTTCAAAGTCCTGAAAAGGCTGAAAGATTTACCTCCGGATGGTCTTTCCCAGAAGGATAAAATCTCCCTGAAATGGGCAACCACCACGGAAGAGGCTTATAAAGCCTCTATTCCAAAGAAAGAGGCAACTCATAAAAGATGTAGATCTAATAAGTCTGCCCCAATTCAACCGAGCGTCCAACTGCCGGTTAGTAAAAGACCAAAACTGGTCACACCCAATCCTGTAAAGGGCAGGAGTTTCAGTGAAGCTGCCTAGGACAGCCTGGTATGGGCTGTTATCGACAAAAGCAGTAGCGATGGTACCATCTCACCGTCAAATTGGAAGATGGAAGAAATCACGCTTCTTCGGGTGTACAAGCCCATACTCGAGGCAAATCCCGGACCTCCACCAAGTTGTCGTGATGCTGGCTGGTACCAGGGTCACGTTAAATTGATAGCCTGTACAGATCAACGTTCAGCGGATCTTTACAAGCAGGCTATAGGCAGATTGGGAGAAGTCTGGCCTGGAGCAAAGCTGGACGCTGTCTCCAGGGAAGATATCCCGAATAGGCCTCGGTCCAGGGCGTGGATACCAGCGGAGCCATCCACACCGGAGGAAATTGTTGAGCTAATCAAGCTCAGTAATGCTGATCTCCCGGTGGAAAATTGGAAGGTAGCTAAGGTTAGCGAGCCCAGCAATGGACAAAGCCCTAATAATCCTGAACGAGGAGTCGCTAGCTCCATTGGAGTCGAAGAGCGGGGTGATCAGCTACGGTTTCTCGGCTATCACCCTGCGAGTATATTGCAAGGACCGTACTGGGAAGGCAGTACGGGAACCGAGCAAGGAGAGTCGAAGCGAGGGAACTGTGGAAGCATCAGTAGACCCGACCGTGGACCTCTCTGAGTCAGATCTTCTCTCCGATGACGGAAGAAGCACCACCTCCACTGCGGGGTTGGCTGCGGACCTTCTCAGATCCCTCGACCTGGTCGAGGAGTAGGAGATGTCCTTACCTGACGAGGCGGCGGATAAAACAGTGTGTCGCGATGCTGAGGTTTCTGCAGATTAACCTCCAGCACTCGAAGGCGGCATCCGCCGCACTGCTCCTCCACCTGACCCAAAAAGGAGAGGAGCTCATACTAGCCCAGGAACCTTGGGTTGTTGGAAACCGGGTTTGCGGGCTCAACTTGAAAGGATACAACACAGTATCCTTCAACACAGCAGGTAAACCGAGAGCTTGCATAATTGTAAAGGAAGGCTTGAAGTTTTTAACCTTGTATAATTTCAGTGACCAGGACACCGTTGCGATAGCAGTGGAAAGACAGTCCAAACCCCTTTGGGCTGTCTCCTGCTATATGGCGCATGATGTTCTGCCACCTCCAACTAGCCTGCAGAGGATCACAAGGGAAGCCACCGCAAGAGGCATCCCTTTAATAGTCGGAGCGGACGCCAATGCCCATCATCGCATCTGGGGTAGCACCGACACGAATAAACGGGGTGAGTCACTATTTGAATTTATCTTATTACATGACTTAGCCCTAGCTAACAGAGGTGAGGATCCTACCATGATTACGGCAAGCAATAGAGAGGTTCTGGATATCACTCTGACGAATGAGCACTTGAACCAAGCTATCAAGGGATGGCACGTATCGCAAGAGTGCTCGTTCTCCGATCACCTATACATAAGGTTCGATTTGGCATCTGACCCTCCGACAAATCCAACCTTCATTAACAAAAGTAGGATGGATTGGGTCAAATACCAATCGGTATTCGAGTCTGCGCTAGAAGGCGGACCTCCAGAGATTGTAGACATACCCGGTCTTGAGGAAGCCGTTGAGACCCTTACATTGGCCTTCAATGACGCAGCAAAGTCTACATGTAGTCCAACGAAGCCTAGAGGGAAGTACAAACCCTCATGGTGGAATAGTGACATTGCGGAGCTGCGGAAGGAATGTAGGAAGTCCTTCAATCGGGCTAAAGAATCTAATGACTGGTGTTCTTATAAAACAAAACTGAAGGAGTTCAAATCCTCTATCAGAAAGGCTAACCGCACCTCTTGGAGAAGCTTCTGTGCAGAAATAGAACACTCCAAGGATGTCAGTCGCCTGCGAAAAGTCGTGACGAGCTCCCCCTCATTTTTAGGGTCCGTTAAGGACGCAAATGGAGTCTGGACGAAATCCAGCTCCGAGACTCTGTCCGTTATCGTAGATACGCACTTCCCGGGCAGTGAGGGTGTGGCTGACAAAGCGGATCCACACACGCTCCCGGAGTGCATGCCAACTACTGTGCCTGTAAATGACAGGCTCCTACGCTGGGCAATCAGCTCATTTCAACCCTTCAAATCCCCTGGCATGGATAACATTTCACCTATCGAGATCCAGCAGGGTATCAATATAGCACTGCCATGGCTGAACGCCATTTTCAAAGCATGTGTACGGATGGCTTACATTCCACAGCAGTGGAGAGAAGCAAAAATAGTTTTCATACCTAAAGCGGGTAAAACATCCCACTCCTTACCTAAGGATTACAGACCTATCAGTCTCACCTCTTTTCTGCTAAAAACTCTGGAGCGACTGATAGAGATTCATTTGAGAGCTACTCTGAAACCACTCTCTAATGCGCAGCACGCATACACAAAAGGAAGATCGGTTGAAACAGCTCTTCACTCGCTCACCAGCTACATCGAAAAATCGCTAAGCGTCAAAGAATACACGCAAGCAGTTTTAATAGACATCCAAGGGGCTTTCAACAATATCAGCCATAAAGCTAGTGGTAAAGCACTCGGGGGAAGCAATGCCGACGACAACCTGATAGGGCTCATCGGTCAATTGCTTAGCAGCAGGAACATCAACTCCACGCTAGGAAACAGTACCTTACGAAGGAGGGTTTGCAGAGGCACACCACAAGGTGGGGTGCTATCACCCCTTCTATGGAACCTAGCGGTGGATGAACTCCTGTCAAAAATAGAAGCGACTGGCTGCAAAGTCGTAGCTTATGCCGACGATGTTGCAATAGCAATATCGGGAAAATTTGTTAACACCCTATCGGAAAGACTAAACTATGCCCTAGGTATTCTTACCAAATGGAGCAAAGAGTGTGGTCTAAAGATAAATCCGCAGAAAACGGAACTTGTGCTCTTCACGAGAAGGTACAAAATTCCAATATTTGCTCCACCTAAACTTGGTGAGACAAGTCTCAATCCATCTCATCAAGTCAAATATTTAGGTCTGATCTTACACTCCAAACTCGCATGGAAAGCAAACACAGCGGAAAGAGCGCGTAAAGCGGCATGCGCAATCTACTGCTGCAAAAAAGCTATTGGGAAAAGATCGGGACTGAAACCCAAAACTGTATCATGGCTCTATACAGCGATAGTGGAACCAATCCTTCTGTATGGCGTGGTTATTTGGTGGCCAGCAATGGCAAAAACATCAAACGCGAACCTGGTTAACAGGGTCAGGAGGACTGCAGCTATTGCAATCACCGGAGCTATACGCACTACCCCGACAAAAGCATTGTTTATGCTATTAAATTGGCTCCCGACGGAGCTCCTAACGAAACAGCAGGCCAAGTGCTCTGCTATTCGATTGAAAGCTCTACATCTCTGGCGCGATGGGAATATCGGCCACTCCACCATATTAAGGAGGGATGGACCAACGCCAGAGAAAGTAGACCTCACTCCTCCGATTCCCTGCTTCCACCACAGTTTCAAGTCCGTCATCCTTAGCAGAGATGACTGGATCCTGGAAGGAAATAGGATACAAGAATCGGTCGACATCTACACTGATGGATCAAAAATGGATGGAAAAGTTGGCTGTGGTGTTTACTCCGAACAGCTAGGTCTGAGACTATCCTTCCGGCTACCAGATCACTGCAGTGTCTTTCAGGCAGAGGTCATCGCAATACATAAGGCAGTGGACTGGCTGAGAAATCAGAAAATTTCTATAAGAAATCTCAACATTTTCTCCGACAGTGAAGCTGCTATCCAATCATTATCCAACGTGTATACCTCATCCAAAATTGTAATGGAATGTCGCACACTACTGAAAGCGATGTCGCTTCACTGTGAAGTGATTATTTGCTGGGTGCCGGGTCACAGTGATATACCTGGGAACTGCGAAGCTGAAGCCCTAGCTAGAGCTGGCACTGAGCTCCAGGATTATACACTAACACCCCAAGTCGGCCATCCGTTGGCCTTCGTCAAGCTAAGTTTTAAGCAGTATTATACAGAGGCTGCAAATAGGGCCTGGCCGCTGGAAGAAACCTGCAGGACAACCAGGCAAACTTGGCACACACTAAGCTCAAAGCGCACCAAGCAGCTCCTCAACACGAGCCGTGAAACATTAAGTTTCATCGTATCCGTACTGACGGGGCATTGTCTCATTGGCAGACACGCAGAAAGACTGGGTGTCCCTTTCCACGATTTCTGCCGCAGCTGCAGATCGAAGGAGGAGGAGGAAACGATCCAACATTTTCTGTGTGAATGCCCAGCACTGTCCAGGAAACGCATGAAAACCTTAGGCTCACCCTTCCTGGACAGCCTCACGGAAGTAGCTGATTTGAACATTAGCTGCGTTGCCGGATTTATACGAGAATCGAAATGGTTCTCGTCACCCAACAGGTTTTAGTGCCGCTCCCTATTAAAATGTGGTATCACAATGGGCCTATCTTGGCCTAAGTGAGCCGCCTTTTGACAAAGGGGGCTGCCACTACAACCAATCAACCAAAAGAACTAAATTATTTAAACGATTTATATTACCCTCAGCCATTTCCATTGCATAACAAATACTCCTAGGTAAGCATGAAAGATCCTTAGCGTTAGCGGCTTTTCCCACATCAACTAAAACTTTTTTTCTTTTTAAAAGGTCAGCATCATCTGTGTTCTTTTTATTTATGCGCCCCCCGCCGGAAGGAATGTTTACGATATCAGCATGGAACTGTATGATATCATCCGAAAGAAATTTAGTGTTGGACTGGTTAACATTCGCTATAAGGCCAATTATATATTTACCACTAGCTGCCCAAACAGACTTCGTTCTGTCAAAAGCTATTGGTCTGTCGCAGTCCAATAGAAAAAAATTATTTTACTAATTAAAAATTAAAATTAATTTTTGTAATATTTTTTTTTTAATTTTTCTCTCCATAAGAACCATCCTTGTGCGTTAATGAAAATATATTTAAAAAAATAGCCGAATCGGTCGAGGCGTTCTCTAGTTTTGCGCTTAGCAACACATTTGGCGATTCATTTTTATTTATATAGATTAATTTGCTGAATGTGCTTTAAAGTTGACCATATGGGTTTCACATGTGGTGATTGCAGGAGTGTTATTGCAAAACTCATTTTGCACTCCGGATTTGCGTTAGCGCCAATGTTTTCAAGTACCTTATCGAAAATTTTCTCCAGTGCACTTAAAGGGCTATCAGTTATATCGGTGAAACCTTTAATCTGAAAGTTTAAGGTGACACCTGTGACATTAAATTTTTTAAATAACTTCTCTTTCCGAGAAATAATTTTTAACCGACCTCGATAAATCACTTGAACCTTCCTCTTGTTGATTATTTTTACCAACACATTCTTGTCGAACATCATAAGCCCTGGACGTGTCTTCATTTTTAGCCAAAAGATTTACTATATCACTTAACAAAACATTTGAAAACGACGTGTGATGTAGATTTGAAAACGCTATTAACTGTAATAAAAATCTGAACTTTTCCTCTACTGTCGAATGAATATTTCCCTTTCTAAATTTATCAGCTGTGCATCTTAACCATGTAATGCATGTTTCAAAACTTGTTGTTGGTAACATTATTTTAAACTCCTTAACTATTTTTTCCATCTTTTATTATTATATAATTTCCCTTATTTCTATTTAATTTTATATTTTATTTTAAACTTCTTAAAATATTAATTAATTTTATTTTTCCTCTCCAAACCTGAGCGGTATCACACGGTGCAGCTCGGCTCTTTGCTGGCGCAACTGAACAGGGCGCCCAGCGCCCAGGCGCACGTGATGAACGTGCACGTTGCAGTCACCTTTGTAACTCCTCTATAATTAGTGGTTGAGGCCCTGGAAGGGGTGATGTTCAACGATTTACACCTTTCAGCTCTTGACCCTTATCTCCTGTTGTTACTTTCGCAAATAATGTCGTTTTTATGAGTTCCAGACTCGATTTAGCTGGTTCTTCAACAAAGGCTTTAAGTTGTTGCTGAATATCCTGAATATCAGGCTTCCCTTCTTCCTTTTCAAAATTCGCAGAATATCTTTTGCGATATTCGTCCAAAGTTATACGCTTAGGTATACTTTTGTTTGGACTATTCATTTTAAGCAAACCTAAGTCAGCTGAAAAATAGGTCTTGTGGGGCCACAATCTTTAAAAAAGGATGACTGTAAGATAAAAATTTGTATACTTTATTAAAATAATATACAACAACAACAATATAAAAAACTTACCGTTCCTGTACTATCGGACTTGTTCCAAAAGACTTCAAAAACTTCTGCGTGATAATTGACTGCAACCCTTCACTTTTATACTGTCTACGCGCACATAGGGTAATACGGGTGAGTAATTGCAAACTCAATAGCACACACACACACGAGCTAATTATATTCATCCTCAGATAACCTATACCACACCACCTACCATCATTCGCTCGCCTTCAAAAAAGACTTGAGATATTTTTTACCACCTGTTTGAAAACATCTCAACGTATATGTGCATGAAGTTAATTGATATGCGACCGATCGAAATTCGCATTCCATGCAGATACACGAATATGCACGGTCGAATCAGTATGAATGGCTATTACCATTGAAATTTCACACTTCTTTTCACCCTTCGTTCGCACAAATAAGTATAGCAATACGACGTATTGAAATTAATGGGTTCGTATTACATTAAGCTAAATTTTAAACAGAGCCACAGAAAATGTACGTGCAAGGCTTTAACCTGTACCCATCATTGGTTGGCTTAAACAGGTGCTACATACATTCGCTTGAAGGAAAATTTGAATTACGGTTTCTGCGTGCCTGTTTCACCATTTTACAATGCTAGTACGATCGAATTTCAAGTTGAGTTTGAACAAACATCTATAGCTGCATATATTGCATATCTATATTACAAGTAGCTCATCGTAAGCAAGTTAATTGTATGCACTCCTCTGCTGGTACGATCGAAACTCAAGTTGAATTTGAACATACATACATTAATACATTATATAGTTTCTTTTGCAAGTCTCTCTATTGATTCGTAAGCGAGTTAAGTAATATTCCCGACATCGCCAACGAACGAAATTCAAGTTGCATTCGCACATGAAGGTACATTTATGGTCTTTCTGTCTGGTTTTCATGCACTCCTGTTTCACCATTTTACAAATATTGACTTTAGCAGCCTTTCTAACGTACTCGAAGCCTCCTAACAACCAACCAGTTATGCACACATTATGCATGCATCTCCCAACACATGACACATCTCACAAACCACAGCTACAGCAAAAACATCTGACCCTATTTCTACCACCTATGACTACCTGACGCACCCAACCGCAACACCCCGATCCTCCATAGCCTTCCATCAACGTTCAGAATCATCGCCAACCACCTGATCTGCTATTGCCTTCTACGAGCGCCGCCAATCAACACCACACACCACACACCTGATCCTCCACACCCTACCACGGCCTGACGCAACCAAACATCCGCAACACACCGATCCTCTATAGGCTTCTACCAACGCTAAAAATCACCGCGACACACCTGAACAAACCTCTACACCCTTTTACCAGCCACGCTCGGCAACCCCTCACAACACAACACAAATCACCACCACACACCTGAACAAACCTTTACACCCGTCTACCAACACAAATCACCGCACACCACCTGACAACCCCAACCAACCAACCGCAACACCCCACTTACAAACAACAAATCAACGCCACACATCCGATACAAAACCAAAATCTCAGCACCTGTTCCTTCGTACACCCAAGACCAAGGCACTCTGATTCACCCTATCGCAGCCATACAAACGTGGTAACCCAAGCCACTCGCTACTCTGATTGAAAAAGATTGAAAATGCCGTTCCCACCCATACAAAAACCGGTTCTGTGGTACGTCACTTACTACTCTGATTCCCTTATTGGTGGTTTTGGGGTCGTCGTGGACCCTATTTTCGTTTCAGCGTTCGCGGACAGGGCAGTTCCGGCATAGAAAAGGGTGGCGCCCTTTTAAAATACATTTTCCTACACCCCTCTTCGCGGTTGAAGCCGGGTGGAATTGCCCAAACCGTGGCCAGGGTCGGCTGCGGTGTAGTAGCAACGTTTCGCAAATTATAGCCGTAACAATCTCTTACGTGATGATAACGAATATCAATGTGTTTGCTTCGGCTATGATACACTGGATTTTTGAATAAATACATTGCACTTAGATTATCGCAATATATAGTTATCGGCTCATCAGGAAATACGAAAAACATTCTTATAGTTTCATAACACACTACTGGCGAAAATGTTTCCGTAAAGTTAACACCGTACGTTTGACTGCAGCCCTTTGCCACCAGTCTGGCTTTGAACTTCTCGACTCTTCCTTCCTTGTTCGCCTTGAGTGAGAACACCCATTTAGATCATATCGCTTTTTGACCCTGTGGCAACTCGGTTAGTTCCCACGTACCACTTGATAACAGTGCCTGGTACTCATCTTGCATGGCCGTCCACCAATGGTTCACGTATTCACTACTCAACGGTTTCTGGAACTTTGATGTATTCTGAACGCATAAAATTGAACACGTTGCTCTGCCTACGTGGTCTGACTGGAGCACCGGTACGTATCAGCTTTGGGCAACCAGGCCCAATTTTTTTCTTCTCAGCTTCTTCTATTTTCTTGCATTTTTTCAGCTCGATCGACATTGCTAACTACATCTGGCTCAGACTCTGCTGCAATATTATTGTTGTCTTTTTTCAGCTGTTCGTCATATGAACTTTCATGCTCAATTGCCACGTCGACAAATTAATTTCGAACTTGGGGTTCAACAAAGTAAACATCACGGCTTATAACGATTCTCTGGGTTGCTTTCTCCATTAGACGATAAGTTTTTGATTCGTCAGAATACCCCACCAGGAGGCATTTTTACCTTTCGGTCGAAATTTACCGCGAGGCTTCTTATCTAGCGAGATTGCTATTGCTCCAAATGTCTTCAAGTGCGATACGTTAGGCTTTCGATTGAACCATAATTCATATGGTGTCTTACCACCTAATGCTTTAGTCGGGGCCCTATTTCTCAAATATGCTGCCTTATTTACTGCTTCTGCCCACAGAGCTTCGTTCGCATCAGCGCCTATGATCATGCTTCTGGCCATTTCAACCAGCGTTATATTAAGGCACTCAGCCATTCCTTTTTTTGGGGCGTGTAGGAAACGGTTAACTGCTTCTTAATGCCGGCTTACCTCAGATAATCGTCAAAGGCACGATTGACGAATTCAGTACCATTGTCGCTACGTAGTATTTTTATTTTCTTATCACATTGTCGCTCCACCATAGCCTTGAAATCACAAAACTTCTCAAATACTTCGTCTTTTGACTTGATGAAATACACGAATACATATTGGGATTTATCGTCGATAAAAGTTAAAAAATATCGTTTCACACCATTCGATATTCCAGTCATCGGTCCACTTAAGTTGGTATGAACTTCCTTGGCTCGGTTCTCCGAATGTAGAAATGGCTTCACAGTACATTTGCTTTTCATGCACACTTGGCAATCGATAATTTCCGGAAACTTGACGTTGAGACCACGCACCATGTCTTTGTTGACCAGCTCGTTTAAACTCGCACAATTCATATGACCATAACGATTATGCCATTTGGTAGCAAATTCATTACATGTAAAAAACAATTGGTTATAAGATGCATTAAACAGAAAAAGGTCTCCGACCTTATTGGCTTGAAGAATAATCTCACCACTACTGTTGATAATCCTTGCCGCTGTTGATGTAAACTTCACAAAGTAATTTTTTTTCTCGTTTTTTCAAAAGGAAATGAAATTACACTGCAATCCCGGCACGAAAAGAACGTCATTCAATTCAATGTCAGCCGTAGCACTCCTTACGCATACTTTGCCAATTCTTTCTGCTTTCACTTTCTTGTTATCTGCCATACAGATATTCTCGTCATATGCTTTCAAAATCTCAAACATTTCACGTGTGCTGCATAGATGTGAAGAAGCGCCACTGTCAATACACCAAACATCTGCGTCCAACACGTTGGAGTTCGAGTTTGTGAACACGGAGAATGATACTCTCGTTTGATTTGTTTTCTTCTCCTTCTCTCTACACTGTACAGCATAATGCCCTTTGCGACCACAGTTATAACAACTGAAATTTACTGTTTACCGCAAGGTTGTTTTACTGTTACTATTTTCACTGTTCTTGCTTCTTTTGACGAAGTTCTGGCGTTTCCCGTTATTCGTGCGAACCATAAATGCTTCTTCGTTACATTCAGCATTAGCAACATCATTACTGCTTGCCTTACGCCGTTCACCTTCTTTGGTTAACTTTACCTTCAGTGCACTTAGCCTAGGGAGATCATTTCGCGTTTCTAGCGCCACTACAAAGTTCTCATAACTTTTTGGTAGGCTTGCCCATAGTATTATTGCGAATAACTCCTCCTAAAGCGTAACTCCAATTTCTGCTAATTTTTCAATTGTTGTTGTAAACTTACAAAGATACTGTTGCACACATTCGTTGTCGTCCATGTGCATAGCGAGAAGCTGTTTAAATAACGTTACTTTACGCACTGGTCCTCGTGGCCGATGAATTTCCTTCAAGGTGTTCCATACGTCGCTTGAAGTTAAACAACCTTTTATATGCGCTATTTGCAATGGCGTAGCGTTCAATATAATGGTTGCTATAGCCTTCTCGTCTTTTTTATTCCAAGACGCGGCTGTTATTTCACCAGATTCGTCGTTTAACTCTGGCTTTACGACTTCTACAGATATAATCTTCCACAAATCTTGATGCACTAACACACTTCTCATTTGCAGGCACCACGAGTCATAGTTTGTTTCGTTTAACTTTTCAATGTAGTACATTAAAACACTCATTTCCAGTTTGTATGCGAATTATTTGTTTATCAAATTAAGCTACACAAATATTAAACACTTTCGGGAAAACACGTGGTTATCTTGAGTGCCTGGGCTCGTAACCTGTTGGACTTTTGTCGGAAAAAAACACGCAGTTTTTCACTGTACGTCTGTACTACACGACGTTATATTTAAAAGTGATAAAATATCTCTATGTACAGTGCTGCCAAACAGCGGTAGGGCTGTGTAAACAAATGTGTTGCTTTTAAATGTGATACTTTTTCAACACTCTTTGCCAATTCCTTCTTCTACATAAATATTAAAAATAATAAACACAATAATACTTATGAAAATAATACTACTTTAAACAAACCGCGAGGTGCAACCCTTGAGGTCCACACGGTCAACTTCCCAGTAATATCTACATAAACATCAACAACATTACAATAATGAGAGGTAATAGTAACAGGAATGAGTTAATATGAATCATATCGTCTACGGGAGGGTCCATTGATTATGTAAGGTTTTTGGTCGATGAGGACAGATTGAATATTCACGCGGATCAATCGGTGGGGGCCTTTTTGGTATTGAAAAATTTTGCTGGTTTTCAAAATTTAAGCATTTTTTTAATTAAAAGACTATAAAAACTATTAAAAATCTGCTAAAATTATGCAAATATCTTAAAACTTTGATTGAATTTACAACAATTTTTTTAAAATAAAAGATATAAAGTAATAGCACTCGTATGAACCCTCTTTACATGATAACTTTGAATGATTTTTTTATTTTTAATTTAATTTTTTCATAATCATGGAATTAAATTTTGCCGGTTTCTCTCCAAAAACTGATAAGAATGTATAAATTTTATAAACTGGATCACTGTGCTGTGCAAATCAAGTTAAAAAATATTTTCTATGAAAAAAAGCATAATTTTTCGCATTTTTTTCTAATAAATTAAAAAACCGCTTAAACGAATTTTCATAATGTTAAAAACTTCACAAAGATGTTAATACACGTCAACTGACACCTTAATAATGCAAATATTTTATCTGGTTCGTGAGATATAGTGAATGATAAAAATCACCTTGAAAATCATGATAACTTTTAATGATTTTTTATTTTTTATTTATTTTTTTACGTAATCATGAGAGAAAGCTTTGATGACGTTTTTGCGAAACTTGTTTGGAGTACATAAATTTTATAAACATTGATTACTAAGACTTGACAATAAGGTTAAAAATTTATTGTTTTTGAAAAAAAACCTAATTTTTGGCACTTTTTTTAAAAAATATTGAAAACCGCTCCAAGATTTTTTTACAAATTTGACAGAATCACACAAACGTCAATACGCGTCGATTGAAACCTTGCTCAAAAAAATCGTATGTTTGGTTCGCGAGATCTAGCGCATGACAGAAATGACCTTCAAACGGGCAAAACAGCAAACCCTCCGACCGAAGTTTTTCAAAAACTAATCAGCTCTTAAGACTGCAAAGACGCTTCGATTGACACCTCAATCAACTCGATCGGACTTTGTTTACGTGAGTTTTGCTCGTAGAAAAAACTGTCCACGATCGTACAGACGTACGTAAGTACATACGTACGTACACACACACACATACATCTGCCTTTCTAAAAACACTTTATATATACTCTTTAGACCTCAAAACGTAAAGAAAAGTTGAAAATTTCAATTTCGATTTTCGAGGCGATTACAAGAACTTCCCATATACTGAGAAGTTAATAATAAAAATGTACCTCTCATAAAAGTTATTGGAATTACTTAATTTTAATCGTAACATTTTCGCGAGCGTCAATTGATTACATAAGGATATTGGTGGATTGGTTTGATTGAGTATTCACGCGGATCAATAGGGGGGGGGGGGCGGACATGTTTCAAAGCTTTTTCTACTATATTTGTTATTTTCATATCGATGCTTGAAGGAAAAAAGAGTGCTAGTAAAAATGAATGGAGTTTTTGCTATGACGCCCACTGAAAACATTTTGTCGCGAGACGGAATAGTTGCGGTCAAAATTGGCATAATCACTGAATTTGAATTTTTTCACTATTTTACATCAATGAGACTAATAATTATTTCTTATTATCTGTTGGTCTTGAGAAACATTGAAAATGCATGTAAAAAGTAAAATGTATGTATTATAGATGATGAAGGAAGTAATTGAAATTTTACGAATACTAAAGAACAAAACTTCTGAAAGCTCCAATTTTTTTAGTTGATGAAAGCTTTTCAAAGCATTTGATCATGAAAAGTGTTGACTACAAAACATTTTACCATTCAAAACGTTGATTGCCACAATTGCAAATTTGATTTGATTTGTATTGGTGTTCAAAATGTAAGCAGTTTTTTCAGTAAAGTTGAAACACGGTACTGTGAAGACTATTAAAAATCTGCTCAAAATATGCATATATTAATAAACTTTGATTGACTTTACAACAATGTTTTTATAATAAGAGTAATCAGGTAATATCACTCGTATGAACCCTTTTTACATGGGGACTTTGAACTATATTTTTTTAATTAAATTTTTTTAGTCATGGAAAAAAGCTTTGCTGGTTTCTCTTCAAAATTTGATCAAAGTTTATAACTTTTCAGAACATTTACTACTGTGTTGTGGAAATCAGGTTAAAAATTTATTTTCTATGAAAAAACTATAATGTTTTGCAATTTTTTTTATAAAATTCAAAAACGGCTCCAACGATTTTTAAGAAACGTAAAATATCATGAAAATGTTAAGACGCGTCGATGGACATTTCAGTGATGCAAATACTATATTTAGTTCGCGAGATATAGTGAAAGACATGAATGACCTGGAAGGTCATGATGACAATGATGTTTTTATTTTTTATTTAATATTTTTCGGTCGCATTACAAAAATCTTTGGTGTTTTTTTTTTTGAAGATTTGTTTGAAGTATATAAATTTTTTAAACATTGATCACTGCCTGTTGAAAATCAGGCTAAATTTTTATTGTTTATGAGAAAACTTTAATTTTTTGGTCTTTTTCCTCAATAAATTAAAAAACTGCTCCAACAATTCCTTACAAATTTGACAGGATCACACCAATGTTTTCGTCGATTGCCACCTTAACGATGGGAATCCTATGTTTTGTTCGTGAAGTATAGCGTGAGTATACGTGAGTTATGGTCTTTGAAAAAACTGTTTACGAACGTACACACACACATACGTCTCTTTTTCTAAAAACTAAGGCCTTAATACGTAAAGAAAAGTCGAAAATTTCAATTTCGATTTTCGAGGCGATTACAAGAACTTCCCATATACTGGGAAGTTAAATATTGCATGTCATTTTCGGTGCTCATTGAGCTTCAAGTCACAATACTATTGTATTTTTTGCTTACCCTAAAACCAAAACAAATGGAATTGTGGTTATTTTAACCCTTATTTTATGTAACCATTTTTATTCCATTACTATTTTGTATTTCGTTGCAAATACAACACTGTTTTGATGCAAGAAAAAAAAATTCAGATACTGCCATCACTGACAATAATGCGCATTGTTGTCGGACGATTCAATATAATCCTAGATTTATTTAATTTCTCCCAAAACAACTAAAAATGTGCTTTAACACAGATTTTTGAAAAAGATATGCAGCAATGAACTAAAACCAGAATAATAAACTGCATTTATGTGTGTTAATTTACCAAAAATGCGTGTACAATTTGCTGCTTGTTCTCAACCCGAGTTTAGATCAATAGAGTTCACAGGTTTTAACTTCAGAATGCCTGCCAATTTCGTCTTATTATATAAAAACAATACTACTATACACTATGTTGTAATAGTCTTTAATGGAAAAATTAAAGCATACATTGTTGAAAGTGTTAAATGTATATATCTCCTTCATTTTAGTTTTGTTTAATGGCTAGCAAATTTTCTTGTTTGAATCTCTAGGAATCAGTGCAGTTGTAATTAAAAATGTAGAAAATGTTTTATTTCAAAACTCCTAAATAAAACCTTATCTTTATGCTCATATTTTTTTCCTCCCTAGCTGCCAAAAAACCCTGAATTTAAGGTGAAATCCCTTATCTGGCATCACTGACATGAAATCAATTGTAAATATTGATGTTTTGTATATCTTTTATAAGTTATAAACCACAACATGCGCAAAACAATACAAGCCGCGAGGTGCAACCCTTGAGGTCCACACGATCAATTTCCCAGTGATATTTGCTTAAATAATAAAAATTCTAAACAAAATAATAATTATGAAAATACAACTACTTTAAATTATAATAATTAGAGGTACTCATAACAGTAATTGAAATTAGTTAGTAATAATCGTATCATCTACGGGAGCGTCCATTGATTACGCCGGTAAAGGGGATGAATAAATATTCTCGCTTGTTAATCGGAAGGGGAAGTTATTTGTAATTTTCATATCGACGCTTGAAGGACAAAAGAGCGCTAGCAAAAATGAATGCAGGTTTTGTTATAACGCCCACTGAAGAGATTTTGTCGCGTGGTGGCCATTTTGAATAGTTGCGTTCAAAATTGTCATTACTTCAGCATAATCACTGAATTTGTATTTTTTCACGATTTTACATTAATAAGACTAATATTTATTTCTTCTTTTCAGCTCGGCTTGGAAAACATTGAATGTGCAGTCAATAATCGGTTTAATTGCATGTAAAAAGTAAAATGTATTACGAATGATGATGAAGGAAGTAATTGAAACCTTACGGTCACTAAAGGACAAAAGTACTAAAAATTACAATTTTTTATTTGATAAAAGCTTTTTAAAGCATATGATCTTGGAAAGTATTAACTACAAAACATTTTACCATTCAAATGCAAATTTGATTGATTTTTTTGGGTTTTCAAAACTTTAGCAGTTATTTTTTAAAATTAAAACACGGTACAGTGAAAACTATTGAAAATCTGCTCAAAATATGCATACATTAATAAAATTTGATTGACCTTTCAACAATGTTTTTACAATAAGAGTAATTAGGTTATATCATTCGTATTAATCCTTTTAACCTGGGGAACTTGAGCTATTTTTTTATTTTTTATTTAATTTTTTTAGTCATGGAAAAAAGTTTTGCTGGTTTCTCTTCAAAAATTGATCAAAGTTTATAACTTTTAAGAACATCTTTCACTGTGTTGTGCAAATGAGGTTAAAAAGTTTGTTACGACTGTATTTTGCGCAACGTTCCACACTGCACCGCAGCCAATCCTGGTCACGGTTTGGACAATCCCACCCGGCTTCACTAGCGAAGAGGGGTGTGGGAGAATTTATTTTAAAAAAAAGGCACCACCCGTTTCTGCGCCGGGACTGCCGTGTCCGTGAATCCTGAAACGGGAATAGGATCCACGAAGACCAAACCACCGATGGGATAGGAAATTTCCTATCGTAACGAGAGCTGACGCGACGTTCACTTTGCCACTCCACAAAATTAACACCCGGCTCTTTCCTCAATACACTATTTATTTTCTCTAAAAAAAAACCTAACTATCCCTATCTATACTTAATTTTACTTACAGTTTGTTTCTTCTTCTTAAGCCTATCTCCGCCACTTGTTGTCCGCCGTCCTCCTCCTTATGTTCCTCCAGTAAGTCCGGAAACGATCCCAAGACAAGCAACTGTCCGCAATTTCCACCCTCGAGCTGCCGTCCAATTCCCAAACCGAATTTTTCCGTCATTATCACTGGTACACCTCGTACTTGCTTCCCACACTCAAGCTCCGCACCGAAAAGAAGAGGCGTCAGCTGTACCTTCGGTCCTATATATGGGATATCCCAGTCCCGTTTTTACCACGTCCGGTGGTCTATGCCCACTCAGCTGGGTAGATGACCTCATCGCAGCTTTCAAAAGCTTAGGGACCGGTTTTTTCGACGCACGTCAGCTTTTGCTTGAGTGACGTGCTTTGAGTGCTGGTGGAATACTCGTGGCCCTCGTTAACCATGGTGAATTGCCAGTACCAATGGTTGTGGGTATCACTGGCGCATAGGGGACTCCATTGGGCGCATCGTAGACCAGGCGGAACCTGTGTTTGCATCTGTTGCAGCGATTGGGTGATCGGTGTTTGTGGCCGTCATTGCTGGCAACCTATCTGCAGGGTCTGTGACGTTGTCAGGAACACTCTCCATAATGAACTTACTACCTAATTAGTTATCTAATCTAATATCCTTACATCCTACATGTCCTGTACATTTATACAATTCAAGCTCTAGCCTACATTGACTTACTCCCTACAATATAATTAATTAATAACAATTTAATTCATTGATTGGCTTGATTGTGTAAAGTGGCATTATCAATTTTTAGAAAGAAAGCGTTTACCCGCACGATGGTTTGGGGTTTTCCAGAACAAGGCAGTCCCATATTGTGTCCGTATGGGTTTTGGATCGACCACGTTGCGTGGCGAATGTAACAAGTTATATTTTATAAAAAAAACTATTTTTTTTTAAATCAAAGAACGGCTCGAACGTTTTTTTTAAACTTGAAAACATCACAAACATATGAACACCTCAATTATGCATAATACTATATTTGGTTTGCGAGATATAGTGAATGACATGAATGACCTTGAAGGTCATGATGACTTTTAATGATTTATTATTTTTCATTTAATTTTTTTTTGGAATCACGAGAAAAAGTTTTGCTGGTTTATTTCACAAAAACTGTTTGGAGTAAATAGATTTTATAAACATTGATTACTGCGTTCTACAAATCAAGTTAAAAATTTATTGTTTATGAAAAACACCCTATTTTTTGCAATTTTTTTAATAAATAAAAAATGACTGGAACAATATTTTTAAAATTTTACCAGAATCACAACAATTTCAATAGACGTCGATAAACACGTTAACGATGCAAATCCTTTGTTTGGTTGGTGGAATATAGCGCATGACAGATATGAGGGGTCAAGACAGCAAACCAACCCCATAGAAATTTCTCAAAAACTAATCGGCTCTTAAGATTGCAAAGGCACCTCGATTGCCACCTTAACGATACGATTTTGTTTACGTGAGCTATGCTCGTAGAAAAAAATGTCCACGAACGCACATGCGTAACTACGTACGTCAATACACACATACACGCATACAAACATATTTCTTTCTAAAAACACTTCAATTATACTCTAAAGACGTCAACCCGTGAAGATATGTTGAAAATTTCAATTTCGATTTTTGAGGCGATTACAACAACCTCCAACAACTTAAACAAAAATACCATAAACTTCGTACTGTGGTTTCAAATACTACTCTTTTGGAGCATGGTTAGTTACAAATTTTATATTACCATAGATCAGGTTTTATTCAATGTGAAAGTTTATGACATCTGCAAAAAGTCTACGGAAGATATATGTTTAAAATTTGAAAATTTATCGCAGACTTTTGTAATTCAGCAGCAATGTCAAACTACAGGCAAGACTTCCTTAGTTTTCAAAAGTATGACACGGACATTTTCAATAATTACAGAAAAATTTACTTTTTGAAGTTTCACGGCGGGCCACATAATGTTTTAATGATGATAGATAAGTCTTTGCTCCAGCGGATTTTTTTATTAGAAGAAGCTTCAACACAATAAACAAAGTTCTAGTTATTACTGCTGTCGT
This sequence comes from Oxycera nigricornis, assembly GCA_963942545.1. Lineage (NCBI taxonomy): Eukaryota > Metazoa > Arthropoda > Insecta > Diptera > Stratiomyidae > Oxycera > Oxycera nigricornis. Next base: position 57,042,695 of record OZ012661.1, read on the forward strand.
AGTATTAGTATAAAATGATCAAAACTATGGTCCAAAAGTTTACTAAAAATTAAAAACACGTTAAGAAAGAAATATAAAGCAACATAGAAAACATCTAACTTCACTTAACCGTACTAAACATAGGATATCGCAATTACTACGCCAAAGTTCCGAAAGGTTTATTATCCTGTGTTTGTTTCGGGATCTCATCATCCCAATCTCAATTGCTGATTTTCGATGCTTTCGGGTAGGTTTAGGCCAAGATTCTAGTTAAAGAATGAAGTTATAGTGCAGCAATTGATACTTGATATTATTTTTGAATTTGTCGTTAAATCGTTAACAAGCATAATGGAAAATACATCAGAGATTAAAAAATTTCCCACGCCACAACGCACCGAATTCAGCTGGTATGACCATCATCGCATCTCCAGATTTGAAAGTTTTTCTGCACGACTAAAAATGGTTTGTTCGGGGCTAAACGTCCGTACGGTCAATTAAGCGAAAATATCGTTGATTTCAACTTCAAGAGCAACAAAAGTTGCGATGAAGAACTTTTCTTGCTCTCAATTTTCTACAGTTCATTACAAGTAGAATGCCTTTTTTGATAAATTTACTCGTTTTGCTCGAGACTTCATTGACGTCGACATTTGCAAAGCTTGCTTACTAAGCTATATTTCATTTCAGAAAAACAGTTGCTTGAAAACACTGTTGCACTGAAAACTGAAGGTTTAATGTATCCCAGCCAAGGTAGTTTGAATGCAATGAAATTGTTCGAAAAAATGAATTAAGTTTATCAAAAATATCAAAAAACCAATGGACTGGTTTTGTTCAAGATTCGTTGTTATTGATATTATTTTCAGTCCATAGTTTATTCATTTTAAAACCAAACTAAATTAACGTCACAGTCCACCCACTTAAATATTTTTACAGCTACCTACATCTGGCAACGGTTTCCAGTTTTTCCTGTAAAAGTCACTTTTCGAAATAAAATCTTCAAATGAAGTATTTTGTTTTTATAGATTCCAAATAGTCATGCATATATTTTCTCTTCTATTTGGATTAGACCATACATACATACAGACTTAATATTCTCTTCAGCTTCACTTTACGCAAAAACGTTGAATTTCTATAATATCCTGAAATTGATTATTTGGTGCATATTAAACTATTAAATTATACTTACTTATGTGAGAAATAACTTTTCTATTTCTTAAAATAGTTTTGCCTGTTTTGTCGATCCAGTAAAACTCACCTAAATTTTTTAAATGAGTTTCGACAGTCATATTTTATTTTTGTTTATCCTTTATTCCGCGGAAATAGCAATATGCCTTTAAAAAAATTGACAACATATTTGTAGAGAATCGCATATTCCTATGTAAAAGAAATTGAGCCTTGATTTATTTAGCATCGTTGAAAAGTTATAAGCATCTCGGTGAAAACATCAGAAAACAAATCTTGCTAATTTTTCAAATAAATCCCACTAAACGAATAATAAGCTCTAAAATATATAAAAATTAAGCTTGTGTATTGTATTCTAAAACTGTAAAGGTTACCGACTATTTTTTTAAAAAACCCAAGGTAGATTTTTTTCCATATTTCTCCTAAATTTGGACATTGAATATTACCTGACATATAATAATGTAAAGTATGCTACTAGTTACAGGCATGCTTTCAGATACGGCAATAAGGAATGTTCAATTTCTTGGATTTACTTGTATACTTTATTTGAAGTATTAAGTAGGTTTTTATATTTCCGCTTAATTATTTTGAGCTATATTGTTGTCATTTGTTGAGATAATTTCAACATACAAAATATTGGAAATGATCAAATTGCTAAAGCATCACATACAAATATTTCGATAAACTAAGAACGAATGGTTACATAAAAATGTTGTTGTTACATGCGGGTTAAGCCAAGGAAAATTCTATTTGGTTTTAGAAACAAACAAAAACTACCATGAACTTTCTATTGCAACACGGCAGTGTGAGCCTACAATGGTTTGAGTACCCGAGGCAATTTGGTATTACTTTATGTATACTAATATTCAAATTGTTTAATAGATTACTTTAACTGTTCCTTTAAAACGTTATATTTATTTTGAGTATTTTCACATATACGTATTTCGGGAGTAATTGTTCACCCTTCTTCAGTGTTTAAACTAACTTTTGTACAAAGAAACCCCTAACTTATATATTGAAAAGTATAAGCTAATATCAAACACACGAATAAATATATACCCCAACAATTTCACAAAAGGATAACCTAATTGCTTTCAGGTACTTAGCCGTAAGAGGATAGACTGGCAATTACTCGTGTCCTCGTTCAACCTCAGCTTTTCCGGCTGCCTCAATATCCACATCGACTCATATGCGTCTAATCTACTTGTCCCTGTTACCTCCTTCAACCCTTCGAGGTCATCCCATATTATGTTGTGTCCTTCACTTTTGATGTGTCTAGCTACTGTGGATTTTAACGTTTTCGTTTTCTTGTGTCTGCCTGATTGTGCTTCTCGTATGTGTTCGTTGAATCTCGTCCTCACCGATTGTTTTGTTTGTCCGATGTACGTTTTATTGCACTCTGAACAAGCTATCCTATAAATGCCACTCATCTCGTGTTTCTCCTTTCTGTCTATAACCGAGGCGAACATCGATCTTATTTGTGAACTTCTGCTACTTGGAGCCCCGATTATGTTTTCGCATTTCAGGATCTTACTTACTTTCATCCATATTTTGGAGTATATCATTGGAGCTCTCCACACTGCTTCTCATTCCGCTTCCTGTTTGAATAGTGTTGTTAGTTTATTTCTCTTGAACTTACCTATTTTCCTTTTGATGATGGATAAAATCTCGGATTCTCGGTATCCATTTATTTTGGCTGTGTCCAAAATATATTTCTTCTCCCTTTCGAACCTCTCATTCGTTAACGGAACAAAAATCATTCTGTGTATGTACGAGTTGTAAGCTGGCATCTTCTGCTAAAATGAGTGGTGTGACGAAGAAGGGATGGTCCTTTGTGTGTTCGTGGGTTTTCTGTATATATCAAAGTCCAATGTCCTGCCCTTTCTAATCACCTTCAAATCCAGGAAAGCCAGCTTTTGATTAGACTCCACCTCGTGTGTGAAAGTAATTTTGTTATGGATCGTGTTAATCTCCCTCAGAGTTTCGTCCAGCTTTCCCCTCTCAACTACTGCAAAGATGTCGTCAACATACCGAAGCCAAATTCTCGGGAGTATTCCCTTTTGCTCGATTTTATCCTCAATCCACGTCATAAAAAGTTCACTCAGAATCGGAGAGGGGGTTCCCCATAGCCACCCCTGCCTTTTGTTTAAAGAACCTACCTCTGAATGTGAAATAGTTATCAGACATGCAAGTCGTTGCTAGTTTCGCGAATTGTCTCGCCCGTTTTCTTCGATCTGGTGTTGACTCCGCCAAATGTTTTTCAATCCACTCCTCAAAAAACTTTTCAACTGGCTAAGTACAAGAAAACCATGGGAGGGATCAGTGAAGATATAAAGTTTTTAAAGAATTGCTTGAGATTGAAAGTTATACCTAAAAGTCACAGAATAAAATTGAAAACGTCATTCCCAGGAGCCCAAAAACGGAAATTTTAGCTAGAGAGACAGCTGATAAAGGATAGCATCAGGCGATTATACGAAAAGAGAAATTTCTCAGCGATATTTTTGAAGTTTGAACATAAGTCCAAACAATTTTTTGAGACTTTTGAATTCGAAATTTCAAAACTAAAAATAATATTGAAAAAATTTGCAAAAAAAAAATTAATAATAATAATTTCAAGACGTTAATTACGGGTGTTTATTTTACTGACCTAGGACTTGATCCCACTTTATTCACCGTTTTAAAATCGTTACTTTTGGGATATGTTTGTTAAAGGTTTAAATTATTGATTTATTTTAAGCTATTAAATTGTAAAAACTTTTCCTTTTTTATTTCGTTGCATATTTAAGGGTATCGAATGATGGCCCAAGCATTCCTCTGTGGCTTGTTAAATTCGGATTTTTGATCGTGTTATATGTACTTAGATCACTTACAAACAAACAATTGATAAATTTTAAGTCTTTCAATAAAACTAATTAAGATTTTCAAACAATTACTGTACAGATTTTTAAAATATAAATAAAAAGGAAACTCACCTTGAAGTTGTTGAATTGTCATTTGATATTCAGCCAGCTGCTCATCAATGTAGTCTTGAGACTGTTTAGCTATTATTTCGGCAGTGGAAGGCCTATTATTGCTTTCGATGCTTTGTAAAACAAAAAAATCGGCCTGAAGGGGTTCCAATGGAATACCAACACTTTCTAAATGTCCTGATTGAACCCATGTGGGATTTGACTCTTTCACCAGACGACGTTCGGTAATATTTTCAAAAATTGTAGGGGAAGGTGTAGGAGACAATTGAAATGAACTTTGTGGTCGATAGGCATATGTCATTTTTGATCTTTGTACAAGATTTATATCATCTTTTGGTGTTTCTGCTGTCAAATTGTTCGTTTTGCCTATGTAATATTTCTGCTCAATATTTTTTGCTTTGAAACGTAATTGTTCCATTTGAAAGTTACGGTAATTGTGTTTGCAAAATTTATGAACGAATCAATCAGAAGTATGCAATATTTCAACTTGTTTTAATAAATTGGCTATTTGGCATCAAAAATCACTGGATGACCTAGAAAAAAACAATAGCAAAAATCATTTATCTCAAATGTATTTATGACAAGCAAAGATTCAGGAAAATCGTTAAAATATCAAATTTCGCAGAACTTTTTATTTGATTAGAAGGAAAGGAAAACCGACGAAACACATTTCACACACACACACACACACACACACACACACACACACACACATATATATATATATATATATATATATATATATATATATATATATATATATATAGAGTTACTGTGAGGCCACCACTCTTTAATTGCATAATAAAGTTCGCGCTCGTTTTCAGTTCTTTGCAAAGCATTGCTAAGGGGACTTTTAGGTTACAATTTAAAAAAAAGCGAAATTTTTTTTATTGATTTTAGTTCTAAATACAATTAAAAATACGATGTAAAAGTTTTTAAAGCGATATAAAAAATTTTAAACTAGTTTTTAAGGGCCTAAGGCGAAACGCGGCGTAAGCGATTTTTCAACTCTCCAGCGTATTGCATCGTTCGCGCCTCCCCACTTGTTTTGAAACATCTGCTTCGGTTTATACTTGTGTTTTTTTTTAACTTCCCAGTATATGGGAAGTTCTTGTTATCGCCTCGAAAATCGAAATTGAAATTTTCAACATTTCTTTACGTTTTGAGGTCTATAGAGTATATATAAAGTGTTTTTAGAAAGAAGTATGTATGTGTGTGTGTACGTACGTACGTGCGTTCGTGGACAGTTTTTTCTACGAGCATAACTCACGTAAATAACGTCGTATCAACTTCGTTGAGGTGTCAATCGAAGCGTCTTTGCAATCTTAAGAGCTGATTAGTTTGGGAATTTGGGATACTTCGGTCAGGGGGGTTTGTTGTTTTGACCCGTTGAAGGTCATTTCTGTCATGTGTTATACCTCGCCAACCAAACGTACGATGTTTTTGAACAAGGTGTCAATCGACGCATATCAAAATTTGTAAGATTCTATCAAATTTTTAAAAAAATCGTTTGAACCGTTTTTAATTTATTAAAAAATAGTGCTAAAAATTAGGTTTTTTTCCATAAACAATAAGTTTTTAACCTGATTTGCAGCACCCAGTAACTAATATATATAACATTTATGTAGTACAAAAAGTGTTTGTAAGAAAATCAGCAAATTTTTTTTCATGATTATGTAAAAAATTAAATTAACAATAAAAAACATTAAAAGTCATCATGATTTTCAAGGTCCTTTTTCTCATTCACTATATCTCACGAACCATGTATGATATTTGCATCATTGAGGTGTCATTCGACGTGTGTTAGCTTTTTTGTTATGGTTTTAACTTTATAAAAAAATCCTTACTGCTGCTTTTTCCATTTAACTTCCATTAAATGGAAAAAACCGCAAACAATAGAGTTTTTTCCATGAAAAATAAATTTTTAACCTGATTTGCACAGCTCAGTAATAAATGTTTATATAATTCATATATTCCTAATAGTTTTCGAAGAGAAACTGGTCAATTTTTTTTGCATGATCCAAAAAAAACCTAAAAAACGGCTCGTGAAAAAACACAAATTCAATGATTATTCCGAAGTCATGACAATTTTGAACCAAATTATTTAAAATGGACACCTCGCGAGAAAACCTCTTCGGTGGGCGTCATAACAAGAATGCATTCATTTTTGCTAGCGCTCCTTTGTCCTTCAAGCATCGATATAAAAATAACAAATAACGTAAAAAAGGCTTTATAGCCCGCCCCCTCCGATTTATCCGCGTGAATAGTCAATCAAACCAATCCACCCCCACCCAACAAAAGCCTTACGTAATCAATGAACGCTACAGTATATGATATGATTGATATTAGCTCATTTCAATTACGGTTATGAGTACCTCTCATTATTATTATTTAAAGTAGTAGTATTTTCATAATTTCTTTTGTGTTTAATATTTTGAATATTCATGTAGATATTACTGGGAAGTTGACCGTGTGGACCTCAAGGGTCGCACCTCGCGGCTTGTTTATTTGCACGTTAAAAAATATTATTTAGAAGGGTACAGGAAGAAAAAAAATAAAGTGCAGCAAAAAAAGGAAAAAAAAAGTGAATCGAAAACAATTCCAAACAAGTAAATACTGAAAAATCATCCAAATTAACTAACAAATCAATGTCGACTTATTATGGTTTGGTAATAAGACGCAATTCTGATTCCAAGGAAAAAATGCGAAAAGAAATGTGGGCAGCGTTTTACCACAAAATTTCTACCGATGAAAATCCACAGCACACTTATTGTCCAGCTGGTGCTGACTCTTGGTGCAATTATAGTAAAGCTAAGGCGGCTGGTGAATTAAAAAACTATAAACATGCTCCACCTCTTGATCAAAAAGCAAAGGAAATCCTAAAACCCATCTACGAAGACATGGCATCAGGCGATTTGTTGAAAAGATGTTTGGGAAATAACACATAAAACAATAGCGAAAGTTTAAATAATTGTGTTTGGAATTTCATCTCTAGGCACACTTTTTCTGGCATAATCATTACGGAAATTGCTACTTACACTGCTTCTTGCATTTTCAATGAAAGATTTGCAAGTGTATTAAAAATAATCCAACTGATGGGCATTTCAAAAGAAATTTCAGCCTATAGACACGCTGCGGAAATCGATCGCGCTCGCGTAAAACAATAGAATCGTCGCAGCACTGAGGCGTTCAAAGACGTTAAAGCAGCTAAGAGGGACGAAAAATTTAAGCTTCAGGAGAAGTACAGGGAAGAGGAAGGACTAATGTATAGCGCAGGTATGGCAGAATAAAAGCACGTAACATTCACTTTGAAAAATTACCTGAAAAAACTTTCAATGCTTATTTCTCGGAATCGGGTTTTTTGAGTTGGTGGACATGATTTGAAGAAAACTATTGGGCCGATCATACTGAATTCTAATACAGTGAAACCTGGTTAATTGGGATCTCAAGGGACCAAGAATTTTGTATCATTTAAAGAGGTTTTCATTTATCCAATTTTCCAATTAGACAGGTTTAAAATTTTAGTTGTTTCATTTACAGACCCCTTCTCTTATAGAGGTCGAAATGTACCATTATTGCATTTATTGAGGTGGAAATGTTAATAAAAATGCGTATTTTTTATGAATTAGGTGTAGGTATTTATTTTTTATAAAAAAATACAATTAAGTAAAGTTTATGATTTAAGTAATCAGTTATGTTTGTTTGCAAATGATCCATAGTTGGTGAAACCTGTTTCTCGATGGAATAAATTTGATCAAAAATACTAGAATCGTCAATATTTGACATCTCGAAATACTTATGTAAAGTTTCTAAGGCTTCCATTGCCACACGCTTTAAAATTTTTACTGAAGTCTCTTCACAATCTTCTTCTACTTCTTCTTCTGTGTCTAAAGAAGAATACGTAGAAACGATGTCATCATCATTGAGCTCTTCTGAAATGAGTACATCATCGTCCATAGAAGCGAAATCCTGAAAAGTCGACTGCTGGTCATTTTGGTCGTTCCCACAGGAGGTAATTATTTTGTTCCATTCTGGAAACGCTGCACAGATCTCTAGCTCCTCTTGTCAGGTTCAGATACATTCGTCACTTTGAATCCAGCTTTTTTGTAGCAATTGCTAATTGTAGTTTTGCTAACAGAAAACCAAGCTTTTCTTGCAAATCTCATCGCCTGGAGGATGTTCATTTCAGGGCTTTTGTCGTCTTCTATAGATTTAAGAACATATTGCACAACTTCCTTTCTGTAGTAAACCTCAAAGTTGTTGGATAATACCCTGATCCATAGGCTGCCATTTACTTGTGGTATTGGCGGGTAAGCACAATAATTTAACATGGTCCAATTTGCGCATATTATTGTGAGCTGTGCAATTGTCGACAAACATAACGATCTTTCGTTTTTGGGTCCTCATGTCGGCGTTCACTTTTTTCTAACCAATCTGCAAATAAATCAGAAGTCATCCAGGCCTTTTTATTGTTTTGATAATTAACACGCAACGTTTTGATACCCTTGAAGCATCTTGGATTCGTAGATTTTCCAATTAAGAGAAGTGGCAGTTTTTCCGTTCCGGACATATTCGCACATACAAGTACCGTGACCCGATCTTTACTCAATTTACCACCGTGGCAAGGCTGACCCTTGAACGTAACAGTTTTATCCGGTAGACACTTGTAGAATAAGCCCGCTTCATCGGCGTTGAATACGTCATTAATCATTGGTCCGCTTATTGGAATGTTACTATTCCGTACCTGCTTTATCCATGTCGAGAGACATTTTTCATGTTCAGGATACTCTGCCGATCAATGTTTGTAAATAAACGTGTCGAAACCTGTCGCACACTGAAAAAATGTCTCACTTATATAGGGGATTGAGCTAAAGAGTCCCAATTAAAAAGGTAAACATCGAATAAAACCTAGAAATCAAATATCATTTAACCAAGTTCCAAAAGTCCCATTAACAGAGGTAATTCGATGAAAAAGTGCCAGGACCTCATTGGAATTCTCAATAATAGAGGTTTCTCACTTACCCAGGTCCCACTTAACCAGGTTTCACTGTATGTTGCTAATGACATGTCTGGCTATAGTGTGAACTAGGATCATGTTGATCAAAAATAAATTTTCCGATTTCCAGCCGATTTTCTAACCTTAAAAACCAATTTTTCTTGCAAATGGCCGCCATTTTGTTATTTTTCGGCGGAAAATAATTATCCTAGTTCACGCGATAGCCCTTTAAACAAACCGCGAGGTGTGACCCTTGAGGTCCACACGGTCAACTTCCCAGTAATATCTACATAAACATCAACAATATTACAACAATGAGAGGTAATAGTAACAGGAATGAGTTAATATGAATCATATCGTCTACGGGAGGGTCCATTGATTATGTAAGGTTTTTGGTCGATGAGAACAGATTGAATATTCACGCGGATCAATCGGTGGGGGCCTTTTTGGTGTTGAAAAATTTTGCTGGTTTTCAAAATTTAAGCAATTTTTTTTTAATTAAAAGACTATAAAAACTATTAAAAATCTGATCAAATAATGCAAATATCTTAAAACTTTGATTGAATTTACAACATTTTTTTTAGAATAAAAGATATAAAGTAATAGCACTCGTATGAACCCTCTTTACACGATAACTTTGAATGATTTTTTTTTATTTTTTATTTAGTTTTTCATAATCATGGAATAAAATTTTGCCGGTTTCTCTCCAAAAACTGATAAGAATGTATAAATTTTATAAACTGGATCACTGTGCTGTGCAAATCAAGTTGAAAAATATTTTCTACGAAAAAAACCATAATTTTTTTTAATACACGTCAACTGACACCTTAATAATGCAAATATTATATCTGGTTCGTGAGATATAGTGAATGATAAAAATGACCTTGAAAATCATGATGACTTTTAATGATTTTTTATTTTTTATTTATTTTTTTACGTAATCATGAGGAAAAGTTTTGATGACGTTTTTGCGAGAAATGTTTGGAGTACATAAATTTTGTTAGCATTGATTACTAAGACTTGACAATAAGGTTAAATATTTATTGTTTTTGAAAAAAACCTAATTTTTTGCACTTATTTTAAAAAAATTTGAAAACCGCTCCAAAAATTTTTTAAAAATTTGACAGAATCACACAAACGTCAATACGCGTCGATTGAAACCTTGTTCAAAAAAATCGTATGTTTGGTTTGCGAGATATAGCGCATGACAGAAATGACCTTCAAACGGGCAAAACAGCCAACCTTCCCGACCGAAGTTTTCCAAAAACCAATGAGCTCTTAAGATTGCAAAGACGCTTCGATTGACACCAACTCGATCGGACTTTGTTTACGTGAGTTATGGTCGTAGAAAAAACTGTCCCCGAACGTACAGACGTACGTACGTACGTACACACACACACACACACACATACATCTCCCTTTCTAAAAACACTTTATATATACTATATAGACCTCAAAACGTAAAGAAAAGTTGAAAATTTCAATTTCGATTTTCGAGGCGATTACAAGAACTTCCCATATACTGGGAAGTTAATAAGGATCAATTTTTGATTTAATTTTTTTCTCTCAGATGTTGCAGACTAGAGTAATCATGTCCGCCATCAATTTCGGGAATTTTTTTGAAAAATTCGTAAAATCCAAAAAACAGTTTCAAAAATTTTAAAACTTTTTTTTTGTATAATTGAAATGTTAGTTAATATTTGTGAGAAATTTCAGAACGATATCTTTTTTTCCTTCCATGAAAAAAAAACATCGGAAAAAACTTGTTTTGTGAAAATCGTAACCTAAAAGTCCCCTTAAGTGTAAATATTGTGGAGGTGATGTTACTTTTGGAAAAACTGTGCAATATGGATTTAGTTTTTGCAAATGCAGTGAACATTCTGTTCATTCTTGTGCTATGACTGGCGATCGCAATATTGTGTACGAAATAAATCGATGAATATTTTTTGTATTTTGAACGTTAGGCCTTGGAATAACTGTTTTGGACACTTTTGTGCCTTGATGTTTTTAGACTCAAAATTCCATATCAAAATTTATTATAATATTGATATTCTATACAAAGCAGGCAAGCCATTCTTTAAAACTGCTATGAGACAAGCCGGTGACGATGAAAAAAACATTGACTGAAGAAAAAGACAACAAAGCAAACAAATCCAGCGACGGGTGGATGTGCTTAACGTGGCTTTTGCTCTCTCATCGGTATTATTTTATTTATTGGTAAATATTCAATAAAGCTTTAGATATATTAGTGAAGAGTTCCATCTGTAAGCCGTGAGGTACTTGGGCAACAAAAATGGGTACCTTAGAGTATGCTGCATGGGCTGAAGAGCATCAAGATATTTGTATTATCAATGACAGTGCCAGTGAAATGTAAGTTTCTGGTGTTATTGAGATGATTGAACGTTCTGAAACTCTCCATCATGCTAAATATGCATATTACATCAATAACAGACATTCAAAAAGGTTTACAAATCTGTTGGACAGAAACCCATATGAAGATTTGTTAGTGACAAATCTTTAGTGCGTCAATCATGTTTCTAAACAAATGTTTCTTCGACTTACCGAAACCAAGAAGATAAAAGCAAAAAAAGCTGCCAAACAAGCAGAATCGAATTTTCTAACAGGTAAAAAAATAAAAGTTGCTGCACGTGAAAAAATCACTCACAGCTTTCGATAAAGATATGTTTGATATGTTGAAACAAATTTACGAATATTTAACAAATGATGATCTTCTTTCGGACACGACCACGATGAGACGAAGTTGTATGTTATGTAGCGTAAACGTACCGAGGCGTCTAAAGACGCCAGAGTCGCAAAAAAAAAAAAACAAGCCGGGGTGTGCGACCTATCAACTTCCCAGTAATATCTACAAATTTTTTAAAAATATTAAACCCAATAATAATTATGAAAATAATACTACTTTAAATAATAATAATGCACCCCTCGTAACAGTTATTGGAATGACTTAAAATTCATCGTATCATCTAGGGGAGCGTTTATTGATTACGTAAGGATTTTGGTGAATGGGAGTGAATTGGTTTGCTTGAAAATTCACGTGAATTAATTAGAGTTGAACATGTTACAAAGCCTTTTCCACGTTATTTATTATTTTCATATTAATCCTTTAAAAACGCTAGCAAAAATGAATGCAGTTATTGTTATTATGCCCACTGAAGAGATTTTGTCGCATAGTGGCCATTTTGAATAGTTACGTTCAAAATTTCGATGACTGCGGCATAATCACTTAATTTGAATTTTTGACGATTTTAAACTAATGAGAAAAATAATTTCTCCTTATATTCAGGGTTACCAGACAGCATGGTTAGCAAACAGGATGGTTAGCAGATAGCACGATTAGCAGACAGCAAGGTTAACAGAGAGCACTGTTAGCAGACAGCACGGTTAGCAGACAGCAGGGTTACGAGAGAGCAAGGTGACAAGAGAGCACGGTTAGCACAGAGCAGGGTTAGCAGACCGCAGGGTTACCAGGAGCTGGGTTACCAGACATCACGGTTAGCAGACAGCACACTAAAGTACAAAACTACTTTAAAACTACAACAACTAACTTTTTATTTAATGAAAGCTTTTTAAAGCATATGATCTTGGTAAGTATTGTCTACAAAACATTTTATCATTCGAAGCGATGATTATGACAAATGCAAATTCGATTGATTGATTGTTTTCTTGGTTTTCAAAATTTTAGGCAGTTTTTTTACTACACTTAAAACAATGTACTGTGAAAACTATTGAGAATGTGGTCAAATTATGCAAATATTCATAAACTTTGATTGAATTTACAACAATGTCTTTAGAATATGAGATAAAAAGTAATGTCATCCGTGTGAACCCTTTTTACATGATGACTTTGAATGATTTTTTTATTTGTATTTTTTTTTTGAAATATTGTAAAAGTTTCGCTGATTTCTTTATAAAAACTAAAAAGAATTTATAAATTTTATAAACATTTATTGCCGCCATGTGCAAATCAGATTAAAAAAATATTTTTTAGGAAAATATCTTAATTTTTCGCATTTTTTTTATCGAATTGAAAACCGGCTCGAACGATTTTTTAAAAATTCAAAACCATCATGAAAGTATTGATACGCGTCGATTGACACCTTGGTGGTGCAAATATTATATTTGGTTCACGAGATATAGTGAATGTCATAAATGACCTTGAAGGTCATGATGACTTTTAATGATTTAATTTTTAATTTTTTTTGGTTATCATGAGAAAGGCTTTGCTGGCTTTTTATAAAAAACTGATTGGAGTATATAAATGTTGTAAACATTATTTACTTTGTTTCGAATAACAGGTTCAAAATTTATACCTTTTGAAAAAAACTTAATTTTTTGCACGGCTCAAAGCATTTTTATAAAAATTTGATAGAATCACAAAAATGTTAATGCGCGTCGATTGATAAATCATCCAAATCCTATGATTGATTCGCGAAATATAGCGCATGACAAAAATGACCTTAAAAGGGTTAAAACAACAAACCCCCGACCGAAGTGTCCCAAATACGAATCAGCTATGCAGATTGCAAAGCACACACACACACATACATCTTTTTTTCTAAAAACTGTTTGAATAAACTGTAAAGACCTTAAAAGTTAAAGAAAAGTCGAAAATTTCAATTTCGATTTTCGAAGCGATTACCAAAGCTGCCCATATACTGAGAAGTTAAAAACAAAAGACGCGCAATTGACCAAAGATGCAAAAGGTGCACACTACATGTCTGATTTCGCAGATTAATGGTAATTTGCAAAATTTTCTTTATTTTCGTAAGAAATGATTTGAGTTACCTTGAAACGCGTTTTTTTCATAAGGACTTTTTTATGCGCTGCTAAAAATCTAATCAACCGTTTAATTTCAAATTTTGTGCACATATTAATCAGCCAATTTACGACTGACATAGCCTAAACCTAGCATATAAATTCAATTTTGGCAGTTTGGGAGCACTAGTTTCAATTTTAAAAGTACCCAAAATCGAGTAGCCATTGTTCAAACGCTTGTCAGTTTGTCAATCATAAGAAAACACTAGAAAATATCGTTTAAACATCTGATCTTACATGCCTCAAATGGTTTAAGTGCAAATCAGGTCGAAAAATTCTTTCCATTATCAAAGGAAACTTAAATTATTGAATATTTTGCATTATACCAAAAACCGGTTTTACTGAAATCATTCAATTTTTTTTTGCAAAAGTTAAATGGCACAGTATACCAAACAGGACTAATCAGGAGATATCTGGATTTCTCTTTCCTCATCTCTGGAGTGCTTGATTCGCAAAAATTTACATCAAAACACACATCATCATGCCACTTACTGTAATGCTTAATTATTACTATCATTTAAGCGTAGTTTCTTTCATGTAACTCTTTTATTTGGATACCACTTGAAAATGATGTATAAGTAAGATAATTTTAATTTATTAATTTTGTTAATATTAATTTGTTAATTCTGGAAAAGTTTGCTAAATCCCACTTTTTTGTGGGGCCATGGTTTTTGAGATGTGGGTGTGAATCCCTTTTTCTTCTCTTCAACATGGCCCCCAAAGAGATGGGGTTGCGACTCCACCGACTTGAGCTTAAGCTTATTGTTAAACCAAAATGCACTGAAACGTAAATAACTATAATTAAGAAAAAAATCATTTACACGAATAAAAAGTAGTATTTTATAATTAGAAAAATTAAAAATTGAATTTTTCCAATGTGTAAACTCATTCTTGACGGACTGTACCTATTTCGCATGATATTAATTGATTTACGATGACTGATTAGTCCCTTTGTTTACATTAAGATATGAAGTGATATATAAAAATAGAATCAGAAAGATGTGAAGAGTATTGTTTATCACCAAAGAGGAAGCAACGAAAATGAAAGCCTTTTAATACGACGATATTTATTTTTAATTTTATAAATAAGGCCTGTGAGGAGTTTTGCTTTTAAGCCCTTGTAATTATACGCAGACTCAAAAACTAGAAACGGAGTGCACTATTACATATTTTACAGATTATGAAAAAAGTCACTTGTCTACTCAAGTGCATCCTGAATTTGCGCAACGGGGGTTTGTTCTAGAAAAGCCTTTGCTATGATTTCGCTGCATTTTGGGCGAAATATCTTCCTTTGAGGCGAAATCGATTCCTTTCGCATTAATTAAAATAAACAATACCGCAGGCAACTAATGATAAAATTATCGTAACGTTAACTGTGATTGTTTTTCGTCATTAATGTAAAAATAAAAAAAGTTTTAATGCTTTATAAATTATCCCCCATTTTGGCGATGATTTTTCTAATAATTTGTTTGTTATTGGCATCATATGAAGAAAGTTTGCACAGGTTGGTGCAAATTGAATTAGAGAAAAGTTTGCTGATTTCTTTGTTACACTTGGTTCGCTAGAGGGAGGTAGAGCGCTGTGTACTTAATAGTTTTACCCATACACTTCCAACAGCTCGTGGAAATTCCTTCTTCGTTGCTGAGCCTCGTTATCACACATTGCCCATTTAAGCACTCCCAACAGTAGAAACACCTTCTCTAGAAGCGCCAGTAGCTGATCTTAAGGAGAAAACTAGTTAAAATTCGATAATGTCCCCCACACTGGTCAAAGCGTTGGTATGCCCGCGGGTCAAACATGGCAGAAGGCCCATTTCCCATGGTAACATAGCTTCGCCTTATGGGGGTTCAATCGGACCTCTCCTCTCCCTCTTGATGACCTGGAACACCTTACATTTGCTACATAGCCGCAAACATCTATTGCCATCTTTGGTCAGTAAAAAAGCTCAGCCACGCGATCCGTCTTTTGCTTTGCACCCATATGCCTTGCTTTGGCGTCATTATGGCAACGATGCAACATCTTTTGCCCTTCGTAATCACCCTTTTTCAAGCTTTGCTCCCTTCGAGGAGAAGATAATGCCTCAGTAAATGCTTCAACAGCACATCGTAATGTACCCGCAAGTTTGTCTACTGGTCGCTCTTGGTCGAGACCATAGCTTTCAAGTGCTTGTACCAGGTATCTGGCATTCTCCTGTTTGATACTTCTTCTGCAATCAAAAATGACCCTCATAAGTCATCTGATACCTAGTGGTGTTTCCCTTTCCAGTGTATAACATCAAAATCCCATTGTTGTAGGCCTACAACCCAAAGTGACAAATACACCAATGGATCCTTGAAACTTATCAACCAGACTAGAGAATAGTGGTTGATAATCACTTTAAATTTATTCGCCTCTATATATGGTCTGAGCTGTCTGGTAGGCATCCACATTACGCCCATGATCAACCACCACAAAGTCCAAATACTTCAACCTAGGATGGCAAATATGGCAGAGACACTGACAATAAATCCGCTGTGATACTCTTTACCTCCTTCCACTCCTCATTTGCGTTTATTGTGCGAGATACACTTTAATCTACTAGGTTTTATCTCCTTCCGGTTAGGTATGGGTGATATTGGTGATCCATGTAAAGTGGAGGCCCAGTCCCCAACTCGCCAGTAAGTGAGCACCTTGTTGATCGCAATACAATGTCGCGTCTTCATATGGAAGTTCGTCGTTCAGCGATGCGATGAGTAATCGAATACTCGTGATAAACAAAGCGGGCGATCGCCAGCATGAGCGGCTGGTAACCAGTTTTGAAGTTTGTGGAAGATCAGTATGTAATTATTTTCAGAATAAACAATTTCACAGATAAAAGTTATAAGTCCATTGCAAAATAAATTCATTCCCACACATAACTTGGGGTTAGACCTTTGCTGATTAGATACACGCACAAAAAGGGAGTTTTGATGTTGAATCGAAGCTCAATATGCGGCGCAGTAACTTATGGGCCAGGAAATTAAACGACTAATCTCCAAATACAAAATGAACTCTTTATCATGCAGACAACAGAGTACTTACACGGCTCAGTCGAAAAATCTTGACGGCTGTTGAGTGATCTTTTCTGGAAGGAACTAGAAGCTAGCGGAGTAGGCTGAGGATTTTGCAGAGTATCCTTAAAACGCAAAACAGTATTTCGCAACCGTGCAAAGGGAATACAAAAGAGTTTGCAGCTGACATAAACCAACACTTGGCTTCAACCTAAGTTTTACGTGAGAAGGAGACCATAAAAGCAGGACAATTACCAATGTTGAAAAAATCAGCCGTCACAACCGAGTTGTTATTGCTGGAAAAGATCCATAGTTCGCGCAATTAGGCACATCTCACAGAGTCTGGATAACCTCAAGGATGTAGTAAAGATACTAATTCCACATCTGTGAACACCAATGAGAACTTTGAAGTTGCCTTGGTGATTCTGACCAAACGCATACAGCAACAAGCGGATGATGCTAGCAACGTTGCTTGAGAAACTTACGCAGCAAATGTCTACCAAATCAGAATTAAAAACTTCATTGAAGAATTGCATACAACAGCAGCGAATACATCTTAGGCCTAGCATTGACGAAGAAAAATGCTACCCTCTGCCGCTGCACATTCCTTTGAAAAAACTCGACATGGTTACACACGAGCACACTTTAACTTCATCAGGATATTTTAGACCATCCAAGGGTCTCTTACAACTGAAGTGTAGTCAAAGACTCCTTGCAAACCAACATGTGAGCAATAATTGAAGACCATTTTTATCTACAAAAGGCGACACAACAGATATACATGTATAAAAATTGTGGCAGCCAGCAGCAAATATATCTCTGCGATGGCTTGTTGCAATCTTCAGGATAAAAAAGGCACGGAATTTTTTTTGGAAAGTTAAAAGAAACATTCGTACTATTTCTGAAGGAAAATGTTGGTTGACTCGAAGCGGATGAACTGACTTTCAGTTTGCTTCCAAACAACGAATGTCGAATTCATATGATATTTGGTTCCTCTTTTTGTTGAGTTGGAAGGTCATCAAAAATCACCGTAATGCCGAATTTTGAGGGAAATAATCATTTTCCAACTTGAAACTTGATATCTGGGTTTCATTTTGATTTCGCGTATTTTTTTAACTTCCCAGTAAATGGGAAATTCTTGTCATCGCCTCGAAAATCGAGATTGAACTTTTCAACATATTTTATACAATCCAACTAGTGCAACAATTGCAACCATTGATGTGAAGACATTTAATGGGTTGATAATTTAGGTAGATTGAAATTTGAGCCGCAAGTTTACCGTTAATTTATTTCCAGCGATGAGGCTCGTTTATGGCTCTATGGGATTGTACAGAAGCCATAACTTTATTGGGCCGACCCTTTATTAACTGGCCAGTAAATGGGAAGTTTTTTTAATCGCCTCGAAAATCGAAATTGAAATTTTCAACATTTCTTTACGTTGGGCCGTTTTTTCTACGAGCATAACTCACGTAAACAACGTCGTATTAACTTCACTAAGACGTCAATCGAAGCGTATTTGAAGTTTTAAGAGCTGTTTAGTTTTTGTTGATATGTTGTTTTGACCCTTTGGAGGTCATTTCTGTCATGCATTTTATCTCGCGAACCAAACACAGGGTTTGCATTGTTAAGGCGTCAATCGAAAAAATTTAATTTATTGAAAAAGTGCAAAAAACGGGTTTTTTCTTAACCGATAAATTTTTAACCTCATTTGCTACAGATAATATCCAATGTTTATAAAATGTATATACTCGAAACAGTTTAAAACAAATCAGCATTTTTATTTTTAATTAACAATTAAAAATCATTAAAAGTCTTCATGTCACTTACTATATCTCGCGAACCATATATTTATATTATTTGCTCCTTAAGGTGTCAATCGACACGTCTTGACTTTTTTGTGATGTCTTCAAGTTTATAAAAAAATCGTTGAAGCCGTTTTTTAATTTAATGAAAACAATTGAAAAAATTAGGGTTTTTATGAAAAAAAATTTAACCTGATTTGCACAGCACAGTAATAAATGTTTACAAAATTTATAAATTTTTATCAGTTTTTAAAGACAAACCAGCAAAATATTTTTCCGTTATTACAAAAATAAATTAAATTTAAAAAAAAATCATTCAAAGTCACCATTCAAAAAGTGTTTATACGAATGACATTACCTGATTATATTTATTCTAAAGACATTGTTGTTAAGTCAATCAAAGTTTGCATAGTTTCAGCAGATTTTGAATAGTATTTACAATACCGTGTTTCAATTTTAATACAAAAACTGCCTAAATTTTGAAAACCCAAAAAAAATTAATCAAATTTGCATTTATGGTAATGAACGCTTTGAATGGTAAAATGTTTGGTAGTGAATACTTCCCAAGATCATATGCTTTACGAAGCTTCCATCATATAGAACATTGTAATTTTTAGTAGTTTTGTTCTTCAATGTTCATAGGATTTCGAATACTTCCTCCATCATAATTTGTAATACATTTTAAACTTAACATGCAATTAAGCCGATTATATACTGCACATTCAATGTTTTTTAAGACCAACCAAAAATAAAAAATAAGTAGTAATCGTGAAAAAATACAAATTCAATGATTATGTCGAGGTCATGGCAAATTGGAACACAACTATTCAAAATGGCCATTATGCGACAAAATCTCTTCAGTAGGCGTAATAACAAAAACTTTATTCATTTTTGCTAGCGCTTTTTGTCCTTCAAGCATCGATATGAAAATAACAAATAACGTACAAAAGACATTGTAAGCTGTTCCTCCTCCGATTAATCCACGTGAATATTCAATCAACACCCCATCCTCCAAAATTCTTACGTAATCAATGGACGCTCCCGTAGATGATATGATTAATATTAAGTCATTCCAATCACTGTGGAAAGAGGTACATTATTATTATTTAAAGTAGTAGTATTTTCAAAATTATTATTGTGTTTGATATTATTAATATTTATGTAGATATGACTGGAAAGTTGACCTCAAGGGTCACACCTCGCCGCTTGTTAACTTCCCAGTATATGGGAAGTTCTTGTAATCGCCTCGAAAATCGAAATTGAAATTTTCAACTTTTCTTTACGTTTTGAGGTCTATAGAATATATAAAAAGTGTTTTTAGAAAGGGAGATGTATGTGTTTGTGTGTACGTACGTACGTACGTATTGACGTTTGTGTGATTCTGTCAAATTTTGAAAAAAATCTTCGAGCGGTTTTCAAATTTTTTTAAAAAAAGTGCAAAAAATTAGTTTTTTTTTAAAAACAATAGATTTATAACCTTATTGTCAAGTCTTAGTAATCAATGCTTATAAAATTCATGTACTCCAAACAATGCTCGCAAAAACGTCATCAAAACTTTTTCTCATGATTACGTAAAAAAAAAGTAAAAATAAAAAATCATTAAAAGTTATCATGATTTTCAAGGTGATTTTTATCATTCACTATATCTCACGAACCAGATAAAATATTTGCATTATTAAAGTGTCAGTTGACGTGTATTAACATCTTTGTGAAGTTTTTAACATTATAAAAATTCGTTTTAGCCGTTTTTTTAATTTAATAGAAAAAAAAATGCGAAAAATTATGTTTTTTTTCATAGAAAATATTTTTTAACTTGATTTGCACAGCACAGTGATCCAGTTTATAAAATTTATACATTATTATCAGTTTTTGTAGAGAAACCGGCAAAATTTTATTTCATGATTATGAAAAAATTAAATTAAAAAGAAAAAAATCATTCAAAGTTATCATGTAAAGAGGGTTCATACGAGTGCTATTACTTTATATCTTTTATTCTAAAAAAATCGTTGTAAATTCAATCAAAGCTTTAAGATATTTGCATAATTTGAGCAGATTTTTAATAGTTTGTATAGTCTTTTAATTAAAAAAAATTGCTTAAATTTTGAAAACCAACAAAAAGTTTCAACACCAAAAAGGCCCCCACCGATTGATCCGCGTGAATATTCAATCTGTCCTCATCGACCAAAAACCTTACATAATCAATGGACCCTCCCGTAGACGATATGATTCATATTAACTCATTCCTGTTACTATTACCTCTCATTGTTGTAATGTTGTTGATGTTTATGTAGATATTACTGGGAAGTTGACCGTGTGGACCTCAAGGGTCGCACCTCGCGGCTTGTTTAATATTGTATTTGAGAGCAAAAGTGGACGTCAGCGTAACGTCAAACTTATTATGTTCATTCCATAAACGGATTGTTAAATCGACATGCAAAACTAGTGCACCCTACATATTAATCTTCCTGTGAAGTGTAGACCCGTGTATTTTCTCAAGTTGATGGGAATCTTAGTGGCAAAATCAAAGGAGTTCAAGAAAAACTTATGCTAAATTTATTCTATTGAATGATTGCGTTTTTAGAATATTAAGGCTTACTGTAGGGAGTATATTGGTGGAAATATCCTCATTTTTTGACATTCTAGTACTAAAACGCTTAACCAACCCATAAAGAATGCGACAAAACAGAGAAAAATGTAATGTGAGTTGAGAAGGAGTCGTAGTTGTGGTAGCACTATCTGAAACCCCAATTTATTAGATACAATTTGTACAAAAAGGAGTCTACCCAAGATATACAGATTTATCTTATACTATATATATATAACTTTATACTATATATATATATATATATATATATATATATATATATACATATTAAATGAATGTGAACACTGCACGCTGATTTAAATCTTGATGCATTCCATTATGACAGTAATAATAATTACAGTCTTAATTCAAGTGTCGTCATTGGAAAAATGGACAAAATTTGCATGTTTTGTAGTGCCCTCAAATTTAAGAACGAAACGCCAGGAATGTGTTGCGCCAGTGGAAAAGTTAAACTGCCAAAATTACATCCACCACCCAAACCACTATCAACGTTGCTATCAGGTGTTACACGTGAATCAAAGCATTTCTTGGAAAACATACGCGAATACAATTCATGTTTTCAAATGACATCGTTCGGTGCAACTTGGGCTGCCATCCGTCCGGGTTTCCCCGGATTTGTCCTAGTTTGGAACATGTCCGGGGAGCGTCCGGGCGGGGTTTAAATTGTAGTCCGGGTGCAACCCGGAAATGCCTGTTTAACAGCGATTTGCAAAATAAATTTCCAATGTTAAAAAAAGGTGAATATGACTGGGAGGCTTTCTGTACAATTTGTTCAACAAATATTTCGATCGCGAACAAAGGCGTTTCTGACATAAATGAACATTTGAACACACAGAAACACAAAACTAATATGAAACATCAAGCAGGATCTTCAAAAATATTTACATTTTCTACATGTCTTTCAATTCTCTGGATTGTACTTGCGCTCTCAATCGCGAAATCTTTTCGGGGTCAGAAGTAGCTAAAAAACATTCATGTAATCGTACTAAAGCTGCAGCAATAGCTACAGGAGTTTTAAGTCCTTTGTCGATTGCCAAACTAAAAAATGACTTACAAAACATTCCGTTTATAAGCGCAGCTACTGATGCTAGCAACCATGGCAGTGAGAAACTGTTTCCTTTGGTAGTTCAATATTTCGATGTTAGAAATGAAGGAATCACTACGAAGCTCCTCGAAGTAGAGACCACAGTAAATGAAACTTCCGAGACCATTTCTGAATTGATCATAAACCAACTTCGAAAACATGATCTTTTGTCTAAGTGTGTAGCGTTCGGAGGAGATAACTGCAATACAAACTTTGGGGGAATAGAACGACAAGGAGTCAACAATGTCTTCTATAAGCTAAAAATAAAACTGAACCCTAACCTGGTTGGTGTTGGTTGCTCTGCACACGTTATTAACAACGCCATTCATCATGGATGTGACTTACTGCCAGTGGACGCTGAGACTATCGTCTTGAAAATTTACAATTATTTTTCTATATGCACAGTTCGAACCGAATCCCTCAAAGAGTTCTGTGAGACAGCTGATGTCGAATACAAACAGCTTCTATATCATTCCAAAACTAGGTGGCTTAGTCTGTTTCCTGCAATAGAAAGACTTCTGAAGCTCTTCACTCCACTGAAAGACTACTTCGAAAATATACAAAAACCGCCTGTCGTGATCAAATATTTTTTCCAAAATTCGCTGTCAGAGGCTTATTTGCTTCTAGTCCACTCCATTATGCATATCTTGCATAGCAAAATAGAAAAATTAGAAAAAAGCGACAATTCCGTCTTAGAAACTCGAAACATTCTTGGATCTATAACAAAAAGCCTAGACGATAAAATCAAAGAAAGCTTCGTGCCCTTGAGTATTAGAAGCATTTTAAACAAACACGACGAGAACATAAAACAAGAGTTCAAAAACCGTACTCTGAGTTTCTATATTGAAATAAAAACGTACATTGAAGATTGGAATCAGCCTCTTCAACAATTTGATAAATTTGACTGGATGTTTTTGCCGAATATAAATGAAAAGACTCAATGGGCTGTTATCGAAGATACTCTTGCATTTTTGAAAGACAAGAATGTAGCAATTAACGACACGAAATTGATAGATGAGTGGGTGAATTTAAAATCTTTTTGCCAAAATCTCAGCGCAGAAGATAAGCTTTCAAATGCTAATCAACAATGGTTACAATTCTTTAGAACATCAAATGCTCATTTATATTCAGAATTACTAAAAATAGCTCAATATTTTTTTTGCATCCCTGCGCATGATGCGCATGTTGAAAGAATATTTTCTCTCATGACGCAACAGTGGACAAAAGAAAGGAATGCATTGAATCCTGAAACAGTGTCGTCACTACTCAAAATTAAATTCAACTTCAGAGGCTATAAGGATTGTACCGAATTCTATGAATTTTTTTTAACTAAGAAAGAACTTCTCAATGCTATTGGTAAATCCGATAAATATAAGCTATTATAACTTTGTGAATTTGATTTAATATTTAAGTTCTTTTAAAACTAAAGTAAATATTGTTAATTGCATGCAAAAATAAAAAGTTAAACAAGTTTTCATTTAATTTTATTAACTGAGTAACTAATATTGGGTTTGTTTATCTTTTATTTAATACCTAAGAAGGTTAAAAAATAAAGCAAAATTACTCACTTGTCGTCACAACAACGATTAAACACACTATTTCATGCAACAAAAGAGACTTAAAATCAAAGTTTTCTTCTATCAAGTACGGAGTAAAATATATTTTAATCAAGATGTAAGTGAATGAAAAAAGTATTGAAATGTCCGGGGTGAAAGCTCCAAAATCCGGTGAACTTACGCTTCCGGTCCTGGGGGGCAGGTTTTAGAGATGGCAGCCCTAGGTGCAACGAACATCGTGAGCGAAAATTACATGCCAACATTCAGAGTCCAAGGGCAAATTTTTCATCGTGCCAGATCGCTTCTACCATTGCCGGACGCAGATCACAATGCGGGCACTAGACGAGAAATCGTGGCTGTGTTACAAGCCCTTTTCAATCAACACAATGAATTAGTTCAGTTATTTAAAACCACCATTCAACGAATGCCATCCGATGATTACGCAATTGTATTTCGAGCAGACAAAAGACCCGTTCGCCAACACGAAAGACAGTTCAATGCACCAACAATCGATGAAGTGGCGATCGTGATAGTTGGCGAAGAATTCGAATCGCGCGACATAATTCCTCATCGCAGAAGTAGTGACGTTCAGCGAGTCTCCGAAATTCGTCGCTCATACGACGGATTGTAGTATTCGATTCTGTTTTGGCGAGGACAAGATGGATATCATTTCAACATCAAAATGAGAAATCCACAAACAGACAAGAAAACGAATAAGACAGTCATTGCCATGAATTATTATTCGTTTCGATTTCGTTGATTTGTCGAAACGCTGAGAACCACATTCCGAAATGTCGACAATTGTTCCATCAATACATCGTCGACATGTACGCGAAGATTGAAACCGAATGACTCCTATATATTCGATTGAATCAAATCGAGTTGCGTTCTGAAGAGTACATCCATTTACGAGACGCAATTGTGAATGATGGTTACGTGAATTCACACGAATTGGGGAGAATGGTAATATTACCGTCTACATTCACGGGAAGTTCACGGCACATGCATGAATACGCACAAGATGTGATGACATACGTTCGCGCATATGGTCGTCCAGATTTGTTCATAATATTTACATGCAATCCAACATGGGATGAAATCAAAGAACTTCTGTTAGCTGGACAATCATCTTCGGACCACCATGACATTACCGCACGCGTATTTAAACAAAAATTGAGATATTTGATTGATTTTATTATCAAGCATCACGTTTTTGGAGAGACACTGCTGGATGTATTCCATTGAATGGCAGAAAAGTGGATTGTCACATGCACATATTTTGGTTTGGTTAATCAATAAAATTATGCGAGATCAAATTGACCAAATCATCTCAGCAGAAATACCAGATAAGGACATTGATCCAGACTTATTCGACGTTGTTACCAAAAATATGATTCATGGTCCATGTGGCGCATTCAACAACAATTCACCATACATGTCTGATAGGAAATGCACGAAACGATACCCAAGAAACTTGCTTTCTGATACCATCACTGACAATGACAGATACCCACTGTATCGTCGATGATCAGTTGAGGATGGCGGCAAATCCATCGTTCTGAAAGTACGAAACGTTGATGTTCAAGTCGATAATCGTTTGGTTGTGCCATATTCACCGTTTCTCTCAAATACGTTCAGCGCACACATTAATGTTGAGTATTGCAATTCAGTGAAGTCAATCAAATACATTTGCAAATATGTCAACAAAGGAAGCGACATGGCAGTCTTCGGAGTAGGGAATGTGGCCGCACCACTCAATGAAATCAACCAATATCACCTTAGCAGCAATGAAGCATCTTATCAATTTCAATCCATAAACGACATCCAACAGAAGTACACTTGGCGGTGCATCTTGAGAATGGACAGCGCGTGTACTTCATAGCAGATAATGTACGCGTAACAGTATTGGTTCCACCGGCAACAATTTTATCTGCATTTTACTCATTGTGCCAAGATGATCTTTTTGCAAAGACTCTACTTTATTTTGAGGTACTGAAGTTCTACACATATAATGCATAGGCTTAAAAGTTTCAACGTCACAAACAAGGTAAAGCAGTTGAAAGATACCCCAATTTGGATTCCAGTGACGCATTGGGTCGTCTGTACACTGTTCACCCGAACAGAAAACGTTCCTAGGTTTAACGTGGTGGCCTGACCTGGTTGGTCTTAAAACCACGAACTTCTCAAACTACGGGTAACGATAGGCTTGCATCAAAGCCCCCATAAACATACTAGCCAGTATCCCATAGCCTTAGGGCTATGAGCACTGCTTTTCTGAGTATGGATACCAGAATCTTATCGGGAGTTTGCATGGACTCCGTCATAACCCTTTGTAAGGATCGAACCTTTCAGCATCGTCACCGATCTTTGGGAAGCGGCACCCCTGTTGATAGCGCAACAGCATGCCAATGCACCACGATACAGAAGAGTTGCTAAGTAGCTACCGGTCTCAAACTGTATTAATAATAATTGTACCCACTTTGGGTGTCAACCACAGCTACCAAGTTTCAGCCTCCATAGAAACCTCAACCAAAACCGGCAGGGGTTCCGGTTAACCCTTGGAACCAGTACCCTGTTAAGGTTTCGGGGAAGTGCAAGCACGACCCCATCAATTGAGCCTCAACGCAAAGCTCCGGATTGATCACCGTATTTAGGGTTATCATCCTCTACACCATAGGAATATTTGATATACCCTGTTTATCTTCATCCCTTCACCTCTGCATCTTGTTGAAGGGATGCTGTTCTGAGGATCGGTCAGTACCCTTCCTCCCTTGCACTGGCTTGGGACAGTTCTCCTAGCTGATTTGGCCGAGTACTAAACGTCTGCTGGTCGACACCCCCAGATTCTCTTTCTGCAAGGTACTAGTTCAGCTTTGCGACTTTTCCTAAAGGCCGGTTGTGCCGCTACCAGTTCCTCCCCGACCACAACGTTGGAAAGTGGAGTTCACAACGTTGGAAAGCGGAGTTTGTTAACCCGAACAATTCAGAATGCTATTCTCTGCGATTGCTGTTAATCAATATACGTGGACCGATATCCTTCCAGGATTTAAGGACAGTCGAAGGTCAGCTGTGCGCCACTTATCGCCAAGCTTGCCAGGAACTAAATCTTCTTGAGAATGATGCACATTGGGACACTGCACTCGCTGATGCATCGAATACTACTCGACCACAGCAAATACGCACGTTATTTGCCATAATATTGACAACCTGCTTTCCATCTAATCCAAAATATCTTTGGGAAAAAATACAAAGACTACATGAGTGAAGATATTCTACATCATTTGCGAGCTGCGAATCAAAATCTGGACATTCAATTCATAATAATGAGGCATTGATTTTGATTCAAGACATTTATTTGGCAATCGCTAACAGGGCACTGGTGCAACTGGGAATGCCTGCTTCGAACCGACCGACGAACGATCTTGTCGATCGTGATTTGCAACGAGAAACACAATTTGATTCTGACGACCTGGGGACATTTGTTCAGACAAATCTTCCACAGTTGGTTCCAGAACAACGCATTGCGTATGAAAAAATTATGCGTGCAATCACAGCACAAAGCAGTGGACTGTTTTTTATAGATGTGCCCGGTGGTACTGGCGAGATTTTTCTTCTTTCACTCATTTTGGCAACCATGCGATCACAAAATAATATTGCACTGGCCATTGTATCATCTGGAATTGTGGCAACTCTTTTTAATGGTGGCCGAAAAGCGCATTCAGCATTGAAACTACCGTTGAACTTGCAAAACACTGAGGCACCAACATGCAACATCAGCAGAAACTCTGGAATGGGCAAAGTATTCCAATCGTGTCAAATTATCATATGGGACGAATGTACAATGTCTCACAAGAAAGAATTGGAAGCGCTTGATCGCACACTGCGAGATTTGAGACGAAACGCACGGATCTTCGGTGGCGCACACATTTTATTGTCTGGTGATTTTCGGCAAAAACTGCCAGTTATACCACGTTCAACACCCGTTGATGAACTTAACGCATGTCTCAAATCATCTGTTTTATGGTATCATTTACAGAAATTGACTTTGAAAACCCACATGCGTGTACAACAACAACGGGATGCATTGGCTGGAAATTTTGCAAAACAATTAATGGATATTGGAAATGGGCGAATACAAATTGATGAAAAGATTTCCCAAACATTGCACAGAACTACAAAAATCATCAGTGGCTTAGTACGCGTGCTATATTAGCGGCCAAAAACGTCGATGTCACCTCCATCAACTTCACTATTGAGAATGGAATACCCGGCGAAACGACAACATATAAATCCATCGATACTGTGGTGAATCAAGACGAAGCTGTCAACTATCCAACTGAATTCTTGAATTTGATTGATTTGCCAGGCATGACACCGCACGTTCTTACATTGACAATTGGCGTCCCCATCATTCTTCTTCGAAACATAAACCCATCACGACTTTACAACGGTACCAGACTCTCAGTGAAGAAAATGATAAACAATGTTATCGATGCAACAATTCTGACTGTAAAATTCATAGGTGAAGACGTACTGTTGCCACATATCCAATTGATCCCGACAGATATGCCATTCGAATTCAAACGTTTGCAGTTCTCGGTGTGACTCGCTTTCGCAATGACTATCAACAAAGCACAAGGACAATCGTTGCAAGTGTGTGGATTAAACTTGGAGAATCCATGCTTCTCACATGGGCAGCTCTATGTGGCCTGCTCTCGCGTCGAAAAATTTTCAGATTTATTCATTTACGCACCAGATTATGAAACAAAAATAATTGTGTATCGCACAGCACTTCAACAAGTATCGAATTGAAACGAAACGCTGCAATGTCAAAATTTTTCGTAATGAACAAAATCAATAAAATGATTCAAAATGAATTGAATATTGGTGTAATGTCTTTCTTTCAAATTTATTTTGATTGGTGGCGTAGCAACGCGCGCAGGGTACAGTTAGTTAAATATAAACTAACAATATTCTATCTTTGCATCTCAATGTCACAAAAATCAGGGATATATATAGTGAAACGGCATTGCAATTGAAAAACGTGAATCAAGTTGGAAGCAGTGGCCCATTAATCAGCTTGCACTCATTTCTTGACAAACAGGGAGTTTTGCGAATGGGCGGTAGATTAGAAGCATCTTATTTATCGTGCGATACTTTTCTGTGCTAGAAGCTGTACCACCCAAGGCGAAACAAAGGTCTTACCAGTCATTGGTAAGACAGGCAAGTCGGTCGTGCGAAAATGCGTAAGATGCACATGCGCCACACCAACACTCATGAGCCAACTCATGGGCGACCATCTCGTCAATCGTGTCCAGTCAGCTAGACCATTTATGAATGCTGGTTTCAATTTTGCAGGTCAATTTTGGATTTGGTATCGAATAAGAGGCAAATAGCCAGAGGCCACCTGACAGTCTTCAGTTGCTTCACTTTAAATTTGTGACATCTTAAGCTGGTCGCAAACCTGATTACAAAAGCATTCATTAACGCGTTAATCACTGCACATGTCGGATAGGAAACTGTAGGAACTTATATTGTGATGATGTCTTCAACTTTGTTGGTACAAAGAATCAATACCACGAACTTGAGAAAACAATATATGCAAAAAAGTCTCCAAATCAGCTGTAAAATATCCAAAATACATGGTTTGCTATGAAAATATTCACCAAAACCAACTTATGAACATAGAATTAGAAACCAAGATGGTGCAAGTAGTAGCTATCTTTAATTCAAGACCTTTCACACCTGTAAAAACTAATACCAATTATCTACAAAACACCTCTTGGTCAGCTTATCACTCAAAAATCCAATCGATATGCAAGCCTAACAAGCAATAGAGATGAAAACTGTTAAATTAAATCAAAACGCAATCATGTACGTGAAAACATAAATTTAGGAAAAACAGGTATCACAAAAGGAATTGACTAACTGGCCCCAAGATAGCGTATGGTTAGAATTATTAAAGACAATACAGGGATCGACTGGCTCACATGAGTAGTTAAACTCAAAATAGCATCAAGAAAAGAGGAAAGAGTCATAAGCAGCTTGGTTCCATTACCAGTAGAAGATGACCCCATGAAAATAGACAACTGGCACAAAAACTGATTCACGCACAAGTCCCAGACCACAGTATATGTAAGACCCAGTATGCAATCGAGGCCTTCAAACACGAAATTTCTTTCCAAGAAATGGCACAATGTGCTTGCAAAAATTAACGTTTGCCATGCACTGCGAGATTTGCAGAGGATAAAGCACTTTCGCGGACTTCATCTTTCACTTCAACACATGAGGCATTGTTTCAGTCATTTTGGCTTTTCTCTAAATCAATTTGTCAGAAGCAAATGGAATCTGTGGGAGCAAAGACGTTCCACCAATGTTATTCAAAAAACCAAAGTTTCTGGGGTTTGTTTTCACGCGTAACATGAAAAGTGCATATACGAGCTCTGGTAGTGCCCTGACCAGTAACTAGCTGCCATTTTGTCATAAATGACAACAAATATATGATAAATGACAACAAACATATGATATATGAAGGAAAGCGTATGACTTTTGACTTCTTACCTACCAGTCATGAAATCAAGCACACCATGTTGAAAAAATTATGAAAAACCTGTGAGCCTGCTATTATTGACAACTTTATTTCTGCCAGTGATCTTCAACAGCTCCGTTAATGCCCTTTACAACGACTGCATGTTTCTGCAGCGAAAGTTATTTTATTAGTTATTTAATTTAAAATGAATGGAGCATCAAAATAAAAACTTTGATAATCGCAATTTTGAACCAATGGATACAAATTTTCAGTCAACAGCCTCGGAAATCATTTATCAGTACTAAATCTAAAAATCAATTTTGAAATAGTACCAACATTCATTGACAACGGCGCATCTACATCCAGCATAGACAAAAACTACATTTTGAGTAACGAAAGGACAAATCTAATTAACCCCATGCCAATTCACATTCTAGGTGGCGTAACTCGGAAAATTTACAGCAAAATTACAAATAAATACAAATTACCTCAAAAACGTAAAATATCGTGAAACGTGATGAACTTCGAAAAAAAAATTTCTAAAGCCGTAATAGGACATAATTTATTATTTCCTTTGTGTATAGAATTCAATCTTGGACAAGGAAATATGGTAGTAAACCAACAAAAATTTAAATTCAATTACGCCATACTTGATGAGATAAATTTTAAGGACGAATTGGCAATTGTAAGTACTTGTGATAAATCATTTCAAAGTTCAAATAGCGAAGAATGGACCACTCTACAGAAAATACTCAACGAATATCAGGATCGATTCTTCGTAGAAGGGGTAAATCGTTTACATCCTCGTCATCCTTCTTGTCCTCTTCCTCCTCCACGTCCTCCTCTACGTAGTCCTTCACCTCCACCATTATTGACGGATTGACATTAATCCGTCAAACCATTCATAATTAAGAATGTTTGATCGTCCTTTAATAATTATAATTGACTTTATATTTACAATATCAAATTGCAACTAATAATATTTTTTAACATTTAATTATTTATAAAAATATCCAATTACTAGCTGCATCAGCGTCACTACTCCCAATCTCCCAAATCTGATAATACTTATAAGTTTGTAATTCTATAAACTAATTTTTTTTTTCAAAAACATTTTTTACAATATATATAAAGGAATTTGCTAAAACAAACATTAATAATATTACTATGATGGGATCTGCATGAATTAACAGTGGTTTGGAGCAGTTTGAAAATGAAGGAAATTTATGTCGTTTTTTCAGTTTTTTCATCCGCAATAAAAAATGGCTAAATCGATTTTGCTGATAACTCATTTAATTTTAAGTTACGTAATCCCGCGTCGAATACACACGTCAATATGATCTTTGGTTTTTCAGATAATCAAGACGAAAAATAATTCCGAACGCTCATACGCACATACATACATACGTACATACAAACACACACATACATCTTTCTAAGAACGATGGATTTGGATTCAAGAGACCTTAAAACGTGGAGATATGTCAAAATTTGGGATTCGCAAATCGACCACATTACAATAACTTACCGCTTGGGAACTGGGAAGTTAATAGGCCTCTATATTCAAAAATCTTTTGATTTCAATTTGTCCATGAAGAAGAAGAGATTCAAATCAGCAATATGTTGAAACGCAGAATAATAAAAACATCAATTTCTCCATTCAATGCCCCTATATGGGTCGTTCTCAAAATGTAGGACAATTCAGGAAAAAAAGTGAAGAATCGTAATCGATTATCACAAGATGAACGAAAAAACAGTTGACGATAAGCTTCCAATTCCTAATATTGACTCAATCTTCGATAAGTTAGGAAGAGCACCATATTTTACATTTTTGGGTCTAGCAAAAGTTTTCACCAGGTCGAGATCATTGAATATGACCAACACATCACCTCTCACAGACGGTCTTAAAAAATCTTATTAAATTAACCCAGAGGACCCTAGGTACATTGCATCTTTCGAAAAACTAAAAGACCTAATGATCAACTAACCCCGATTTCAAGTTCATCCTCACAACGTATGCTTCAAATAAAGTCACTGGCGCAGTCCTTTCGCAAAATGCTCATCCTATCTCTTTTGCCAGCAGAACTCCAAACGAGCATGATCGTAATTATTCGGCATTGTTGGCTTTTGTCTGAGCGATCCAATACTTCCGCTCATACCAATAGGGAGTAAAATTCGACATGAAAACCGATCATAGACCTCTTGTCTGGCTGAGTAATTTAAAAGAACCCAACTCGAAACTTCAGAGATGCAAAACAAAACTCAACGAATATTAACATCGACACTAGAAAAACCCTAAAAATCATTGCGGATAACAAATTTAAAATGGTCAATGTCATAGATTATCTCAGCAAATAAAACAAAGATTCACTTTAAGTCTTCTCTCTCTTCTCTTGACCAGGATCTATGTGCGTTTCAATCCTGGTGTGACCTCAATAATCTTACGGTTAATGTTGAAAAATGTCATAAACTTACCTTTTCCCTCAAATTCAACACTATTGTTTTTCCTTATTCCTTACACAGCAGTACTCTCGTTGCAGTCGATTATTTCTGTGATCTAGGTGTCATATTCGATCGCAAACTAAAATTTGATCATCATATTGCCAATATCGTGCTTAAAGCGTCGAAGCTTTGTGGACTCTTACTAAGAAATTCCACTGCATTTCGGAGACCCGAAACTAGTGTAAAACTTTTAAATTCTCTCGTACGTAACTTGGTTGATTACTGCTCCCCGATCTGGTCTCCACACAGCAAATGTGATGCAAACTTGATCGAATCTATTCAGCGTAAGTTTACCCGCACTCTATTTTACAAATTCAATAATCCCTATGCTTCTTATGATGTCCGTCCCAAACATTTCAACCTGGCCACCTCACAACAACGTAGAATATATTTGGACAAATCTCTCCTTTGCAAGCTTTTTTGAATTTCCTCGACACTCCTCTCTGCAATGAACTTCGCTTTCGTCACTCTTCTCACCCTTATAGAAACCTTACGATCTTCGCCCCTCCTTTCACCACGTCTAACCTATATTATAATTCTTCCCTGACTCGTTACAACGAAATCATGACCTTATGCAGTTTGGTTCCTTCGGTTTCTCTGTAAATACTTATAAGATCAAACTAAGAAATCTTATATTTTCCTCTTAATTGTAGTTCTCAAATTTTCGAGTTCATTCACAACTGTTCTTTATTCTTATTTACTATACTTATTTCATTAATTAATTCATTTACTCTTTAGTGTTACCTTAGCCTTAGTTTAGCTTATCGCTACTATGTAATTGGATCTCTTCTGTTTAGTAGCTTTGTCAACAATAAACAATAACATTGACTAAACAAAATTTTAATATCGGCGGCAAAGATCTAAAAGCAGCAGAATTTTATATCATGATTCGATCAAATATTGAAAAATAGAAGTAACAACAGATAATGAAGTTAATGTAAAAATCAACGACAAAACTAGATATAAAATCCCTACCTCCAGAATAAAACGAATATATATTGTGAACAGAACAAAATCCAACAATAGAAAATATACTAAATAATGATAATCTAAACGACACCCTAATATCTAAATTGAATTGAACTAACTAACTAATCAAACTGTTAATTTTTATTTAAACCTAATCGTCAATTATAACGAAAACAATGATAGTCTACCGAAAATACGAGGATTTGCTATGAGCACCCTCTTTGTCTCAACTCTTATAAAATCAGATTACAACGCAGTAAAACGTTGTATAAGAAAAAACAAATATATTTTCATACGACATCATATTAACCCAGTCCATGTAAATAACCACCAATGGACCCTAGCTTCAATAATACTCACAGAAAAACAATTGAATCCTTAGATCCATTAGGTAATTCAAATATTAAATTTCGGTGTTTTGAGCGTCTTTTGGTGGTGTTTTAATGTTATTGAAAAAGTCGTGTTGTTGCTTCTTACCAAAATATTTTGTATTTCCTCAAATACGTATTTCGGTTGCAACTTGCAACCTTCTTCAGTGTTTTGTACACGACTGAAATTTTCCATGCATATTCTATCCTTTTTTATACATAAATGCTTAGGATCTAATTATATGCTAATTTGATCTTATCCTAATCCTAACTATATCACTCTTTTATTTATTTATTTATTTATGATGCTCATTCGTGTCTTTTTTTTGTGATCCATGTATTTGAAAAGCCATGAATGTCCGTTGCCTTGCTCTGTGTTTAGAAGCTGTGTCCTTGGGCTCTTGTCGATGACGATGCTTTCCTCTACATCCAGATGTCTGCTGTTTATGATGTTTTTTGTTTTTGTATTCTCCATGCTGAAGGTATGGTTTTCTTTTACCATGAGCTCTGCTACTTTTGATCGGACTTCTGCTGTTTTTCCTGCTACGGTAAAGAACAAAACTACAAAAAACTACATTTTTAATAGATGAAAGCTTTTTAAAGCATATGATCTTGCATAGCATTGACTTCGAAGCATTGATTACGTTGATTAAATGCAAATTTGATTTATTTTTTTGGTTTTCAAAATTTAAGCATTTTTTTTATTAAAATTAAAACACGGTACGGTGAAAACTATTCAAAATTTGCTTAAACTATGGAAACATTAATAAACTTTGATTGACTTATCAACAATGTCTTCAGAAAAAAAGATATTCTATAAAGGAATATCATTCGTATGAACCCTCTTTACATGGTGATTTTAAACTATTTTTTATTTAATTTTTTTGTCATCGATCAAAGAAGGTTTGCTAGTTTCTTTACATAAACTAAAAAAAATCTATAAATTTTATAAGCATTTATTACTGTGTTGTGCCAATCAGGTTAAAAATTCATTTAAAAAAAATAGGAATTATTTTTATTAGATTATAAAACGGCTCCAACGGTTTCTTTTTAAATTTCAAAACATCACAAAAATTCGATTGACACTTTTAGGAAACAGGTGTGATCTTTGGTTTGCGAGATATAGTGAGTGACTGAAATGTCCTTGAAGCCCATGATGACTTTTAATCACTTTTAACTTCCCAGTATAGGGGAAGTTCTTGTAATCGCCTTGAAAATCGAAATTGAAATTCTCGACACATCTTCACGTTATGAGGTCTTTAGAGTATATTTAGCCTTCATAAGGTCTTCAATTTTACCAACGTTACCGTGCTTTGGGTCAGATTTGACCCAGTAGTCGAATTATACTGAAAAGTCAATCAAAAACAGAGAATAGCTTTTAAATGTATTTATTTTACATAATGTTTATATTATATGGAATTCTTATTTCTTTATGTATAACAGTTAGAGTTTTATGCATCTATAATAGACGAACTTTATAACGTTTTTAGATACATTTTTATTTAAAAAACAAACTCGCAGGAAAGAGCAAAGTTATTACAACCGGTACATACAACAAGTGTATTAGAATATTTTTGATCCACAAATTTTTTACAATCCACACATATCAAAGGTTTTTTATTGTCAGTTTTATCTCAAAGTTGACAACAGCTTCTTTTGGGAGCTTTCTTAGCTGAACTAGTGTTATATTTTTGTTTTTGAGTCGAAGTTGATGGAGTCTGTATATTTTCACTAGATTCTCGAATCTTTTTTGCAATTACTGTTGAAAAAGTGCTCTCGGTAATGTATTCCTGTTTTTTATATACGGTGTAACCAATTGCATACCCAGGTTTTCCAAATAGTATCGGTGTCTTGAAAGGCACCCTTTCTTCCAGTTATCATTGGCAGCCGTGAATAGCACAAATGCATTGTATGCTGATATGTCTACCATGTTACTAAATACTACTTGAGGCCATCGTTTTGTCTTTCTTTTGCAATTAAAACAGGAGACAGCTTTATCCAGTGTATCTACGCCGCCTTTACATTTATTGTAGTCTAAAATAACCAGAGGCTTTTTATCAGGGCAATCATTTACTTCTGAGCTGTGATGCAAATTACTATGGAGATTCACAGATTTATTTTTCTTGCGGATGTAAGACACAAGTGTAGTATCTTTGGTAAAAGCAAAATATGATGAATACAACGGTCTTCCCTTAGTCGCTACTATTTCTTGAGGTAACTCCTGCTTATGGTGCCTACTACAGATATTTGTTTTTCTAACAGTTTTTGTCCAAGTTGATATGAAGTAAAGAAATTCTCCACAATAATATTATGCCCTTTGAGACCGTATGTCAAACCAAGGACTACACGCATGGCTTGGTTCTTTTCAGGCAGACCTCCTATTTGTTTACCCGTATACGGTTAGATATTCCAAACGTCACTTGTAGCAGAATCACGTAGAACCCAAAATTTGGTGCCATATTTAGCTGGTTTTGAAGGCATATACTGCCGGAATGGGCACCTTCCTCTGAATGCTACAAACTGCTCGTCGACTGTTACGTTTTCAGAAGGATTATGAAATTTGGTAAAAGGTCAACCCACTGGTTCCACAAATCTCGAATACGGGTATATTTTTCCAATAATCGCCGTTCAGATCGAGTTTGTCTATTGTCAAACCTTATCACTCTTGATATATTTTTGAAAGTTTTTAGTGGTGTTGTGACTCCGCAACTACACGCGCTGTACC
Source organism: Oxycera nigricornis (assembly GCA_963942545.1). Classification (NCBI taxonomy): domain Eukaryota; kingdom Metazoa; phylum Arthropoda; class Insecta; order Diptera; family Stratiomyidae; genus Oxycera; species Oxycera nigricornis. Next base: position 57,079,823 of record OZ012661.1, read on the forward strand.
CAATTTCTATGAAGTGCAAAAAGCACTTCAACGCACAAATAAACATGTACATTACATGTTTACGGACATTGAACCGCCATGCACTACGAGAAATGCATACCTCATAATAGCCAAAGGTTATTGAAGGAAATTGCTGATCTATAACTTGATCGATACATCGATCAAAGAAAAAAGTACTTGCGTGTGCGATAAGTTGGAAAAGTCTACCGAAGAAAACGGCTAGGTTGAGAGGCGAACGTCAGTCGGAGGGAAACAGCCAAGAGTAATAAAGCATTTTACTAATCTATCAGTGTTTGAATATTTTTTGACAATAGCGAGACACTCTTCCGCCAATACACGGCAAAGTACGGTGTCTTCCGGTCACAACAATTTTGATGGCAGCGGTGGGATCATTCCCTAAAAAAAAAGTTGAAACAAACAAAAGTTTAGAACAGAAGTGTTAGAAGCCCCACGACTGTAAGACCTTGCCAGCTTTAGAGCGTAGGTATTTGGCAAACATTTGGCAGTGTAAATAAAAGACCCGGATTCCTCAACTTTAGGGCGTGAAGCTCGCCGGGCAAAGCAGCAAAGCAGTGAAAGCTGGTATTGAACTAATTGGGAACTTCAACGCAGCAAAAAAGAGGGGAAAAAGCAACAGTTTTCCTCGGTACACAAAAGCAGCCGTTTTTCAGGATTTCGTCCCTCGCAAAGCCCTCAGCAAGACGGAAAAATCTTCGCACACAAACGAAGCGAAAACGGAATTAGCAGCAGGAATAGCAGCACGAAAGTCGAATACGCGGAAAAGAAGTACGACAACAGCGAACAAACGGGACCAAGCGTAAGCGAAGAAGTATTTTTATTTTAATTAAGCACCTTATTTTTAATCTAAGAAAAAAGTGTAATTCATTCCCCTTTCGTGTCATTTCATTTTATTAATTATCCCTCTCGTGTAAGTTATGGTTATATAGTTGTGTTCAATTTAGTGCGGGAAAACTTACGAGACCAACATTCTCACGCGAAAGTATCGGTCGATTGTAGAGCTCTTTGAGGTTCTACCATTCTAGAACGAGCGCGGACCATTACAACGCCGTCCGATGTTGAATTCAGTTCAGATCCTTTACCAAGTGGAATGATCTTGTACGGGAATTAGAGAAAGCCTTCAAGGAAGAAAAATCGCGTTCCTCTACTCAAAACGAATTGTTAGCTGCAAAGCAACGACCCTACGAGTCAGTAAAAGAATTTGGTGATCGTGTTAGCCATTTATTGTACTCCCTTAACTCAGCTACTTTTGCCAGTACCAGCGATGAAACAGTGCGGAATTTTCTCGCTGAAGAAAACAATAAACTTGGAATCCAAGTATTTGAAGACGGTGTGAGGAATGAAAATCTTAAGCTGATAATCAAAGCACATGCCGAAACTGACCTAAAAAGAGCAGTGGCTTATACAGAAAATCACGCGGCTCGCCTCGAGCGCACCTCACAATTATTAGCACCTAGAGCTTCTCACAAAACCCTCCACAATTCGAAACCTATCTGCCAAACATGTGGTAAGACAGGACATAAACGTGCTATCGTAACACCGGTTTCCCAAATTTTGTGCCAAAACAGATAAAACAAGAGGTACGACTCTTAACTTGCGGGTATTGTAAAAAGCCCAATCATTCACAAGATGAATGCAGATATTTAAAAAAACGCGTTTTACCTCGCCCACAAGTGAAATTTCAGTTTGAACGGGATCCCAATCTAGCGGGAGTTCGCAATCCCTTTAAAGGAGGACGTGACCTCGGGTCTTCTTCTCGAGATCCAACCCATGACATACGACACTCGACAGTTGGACAGTATGACCCTATCCAAAATTTTGTTAACCCCTACGAAATGGGTACGGGAAACAAACATGTTCGAGAGGTCGAAGTCGGCAAACCGTCTCGAACATTAGTAACAGCCGATGTTCACAATTACAAAAACTGAACCGTAAATTACACATATCATTTTGTTCGAAGTTCAAAGAACCGGCAATACGAATCAAACTTCACCCTTCGAACAAACACTACCTCACCTTGCTGATCGATACAGGTGCGGATATTAGCCTTCTGAAAAGCAAAATTATAGAAAATATAAGTTTAACTAACCACGTTACATGTAGTGAAGAATCTACACGTTGCACAATCTCCACAATGGCAGGAGGTTCCGTGCGCACATCAGGTAAAATTGAAGGAACATTAGAATTTCAATCTCCAGATCAATTAATCACGTTGAGACATCCGTTTCACATACTTTCTGGAAATGTACACTTGACCTACGACGGCATTATCGGGAATGACTTTCTAACAAAATATAGGTGCAGCATAAATTATTGCGACTCGCAATTAGAATTAAAGCTAGTAAACTTCGAAAAGGGTGCATTACAATCAAACAAGGTCGAACGTTTACGTAAAAGTCCCAAACGGACAATAAATGGAGATGGTCAGAGCGAAGATAAACGTTGCCAGAAAACTAAAGTTGATACTCGAAGAGATTACAAGGGTCTGATGAAAGGAACAGATAGTAATAAAAATCGTGATCAGCATATCCCAAATATTTATTTATTTATTTAAGAAGAAATTGTCTTACAGACTAACACAATCCAATTACAAGACAATAAAAGAAGACGAAAATGTAAAAATTAATGAAAAGAAAAACATAATATCGATTAAACTAATTAGTTAAAAAACCCTTCACCTTCTGCTTATGAATGTAGAGTGATTGAGGAAACGGACCAAGTCGCAGAGTATTATGGTTTCGAGGGAGTCGCAACATCGGCGAATGATACAAGGTCTCAGTCCTAGCATATGGAACTGTAAATATGGTGTCAGATCTGGCAGGGCGTTCTGAAGTACGATACTCTAACCAATCAGAGAGGTTAGAGTTTAATTGATGGTGGTGAAGCCGAAACAAAAAACATTCATCAAAAAGGAGTCTGCGGGATTTCAAAGTAGGAAGTTGCAGCAAGGAAAGTCGCTCTTCATATGGCATATATGGAATTTTAAATTTAAAGATAAGGAAACGAGTGAATTTGTGCTGAACTGATTCAACCATAGAATCTAAATATTGGTAGTGTGGTGACCATACTTGTGAGCAATACTCAAGGATTGGTCTAACGAGGCTAGTGTATAGGTTGACCGAAGAAGAAATGTCAGTAAACATATGAGAATGTCTTAATACGAACCCGGAGACGCGAGAGGCGCGTGCGGTTATTGACACAATATGTGGCTCAAATTTAAGTTTCGGGTCGAAAATCACTCCTAGATCTTTTATTTGAAAAACCGGCGCAAGTGGAATATCATGTAATATGTAGGTGTAATCAATTGGACTGAGCTTTAAGGAGAAGGACATTTTGTGACATTTCTGAACATTCATGAAGAGAAAATTAGTTTCACTCCAAGAAACGATCGCGTCAAGATCCCTTTGGAGAGCAATACAATCCTCTTCTGAACGAATAACTCGGTAAATTTTTAAGTCATCAGCATACAAAAGACACTGAGATGCTTCGACAGTTGGAAGGTCATTTATATAGAGCAAAAAAAGAAGAGGGCCTAGAATTGACCCCTGAGGAACGCCGGAGGTTGGATGGAAGAGAGAAGAATGTGCTCCACATAGGCTAACACGACAAGAACGAGTACTGATATAGGACTCAAGCCAGGAGAGTAATGGACCATACAGGCCAAAGTGAGCTAGCTTCTGCAATAGAACATTTAAGTTGACAGTATCAAATGCCTTACTGAAGTCAGTGTATACTACATCAACTTGAGTACGGCTGTCGAGAGCTTTTGCTACAGTTTGGGTAAGCTCAAGGAGATTCGTGACGGTCGAGCGGTTTGGAACAAATCCATGTTGAAACGGGGACAGCCTACAATTAAGAGCTTCGTATATATTATTGTAGACAATGCGTTCAAGAATTTTGGGAAAACAGGAAAGAATTGAAATGGGACGATAATTGGAAGCATCAGAAGAGGATCCAGATTTGAGTACAGGAAAAATATTAGCCAATTTCCACAAATTGGGAAAGATACCAGAGGATAAACTAGCATTGTAAATATAAGAAAGTGGAATGCATAATGAGGAGGATAAGGATTTAATGAATATATTAGGAAGTCCATCTGGCCCAGGGCCAACGCTGGAATCTAAAGAATGGATCAAAGCTTGGATTTCAGTTGGGTTAGTGGAGATAAGATTAAGAATAGGTTCAAAGCAAGAAGGAGTATCAAAAGAATTTGAGAGAGTTGTGGCAGGATATATTGAGGAAAAAAACTGAGCAAATATCTCACAAATTTTTTCAGGAGTCGAGCCTTGCTTACCGTCCCAGGAAACAGTATGAGGAATACTGAACGAAGACTTAAGGGAATTGACATAAGACCAAAACGGTTTTGTTTGGCTAGAGTGCAGTGAATTTTCGATATTAGCGAAGTAGTTACGCATAGCTCTTTTAATTTCCAGCTTGGCTGAAGCACGTTGATTTGAAAAGGCCGTATAGTTATCCGGCGTTTTATTAGATTTATAACGTCGATAAGCTTGGTTTTTTAATTTTAAGATAGCTAAGACATTACGAGTTAGCCAGGGAGGATTATGTGACGAGGTACGACTATGAAAGGGAGTGAAGCGAGAGATAAGGTTATAGAGAAGAGAGTAGAATTTAACGAGCGAATCTTCACAGCCAAGACTGTCAAAAAAAGATGTCCAGTTAACTGAGTTGAGTTCTTCCGACAAAGCAATGTAATTCGATTTCCAAAAGTTAAATTTAAGTTGTTTGCGCCTATTCTGAGCTTTGGGGAAAGAAAAGGAGAGTTCAAACTGTAGAGGTGGATGATGGGGATCCGAAGGAACATAGGGAAGAGGAGCAGTGGTTAAAGTTAAGTTATCAGGAATAATATTTGATATAACAAGGTCAAGAAGTCGACCGTTTAAGTTAAAGGCATGGTTGAATTGGTAAAAACCCGACAATGAGAGAAAATTGGAGAGAAAGTTCGATGATCGATTAGAAGAGATGATTTCAATATGAGGAAAAATGTGCCAATCAATAGAGGGAAGATTGAAATCACCGCAGATGATAACACGAGACGACGGATTAAGAGAGAGACAAAACGAGGTAATAGCCTCAAAGAAAGATTCATAAAGCTCAAGAGGAGAGTTACAAGGGAAGTATATAGAGGCTATATACAATGTAGTGGAAGGGTCAGCAAGTACTTTGACGAAAACACATTCTATTGGAGGGGGAGGGAGGAAATCTTCACAGAGAGCGCTGGAAAGACAATTTTTCACAGCTATTAAGACTCCACCACCATCATTTTTATTGGATAGATGATGATCGCGGTCCTTGCGATATGTAGAAAAATTAGGCAAAAGTTCAGAGCTAAAGATGTCAGAGTGTAGCCAGGTTTCTGTCAAACAAATAATAGAGTCATTTGACAACTGACACGAAAGATTAAGATGCTGCAACTTGGTTCGTAGACCCCGTACATTTTGATAATAGACACTAATTTTTCTACGTATATTAAGATAAGAGCCACTTGCAGAATCTGTTGAAGTAGTTGGTGAAACTAATGCTGGGATCGACGAAGACGTGGCTGGTGAAAATTCGTAGAGCGACGAACGGTAAAGGCTTTGACCAGTGTTCCATTTGGCCAGAAGTCACTCTTAAGTATTGTCTTGTGCTCGGGAGGCACAGTCAATTTAAAGGAGGCAATGACTTTATTTGCAATATTTTCCTTAGTTAGTTTTTTGCAACTAAGGAAGGAGGGAGCAAATCCAAGTCTTGCTACGATATAATTTTGTACGTCTTTGACAGACGTGACGTATGCGAGCCGAGAGACAAAGATTTGGATGGGCGGAGCAACGACATGCAATGTCGGATTTACAGAAGGCACTGGATCCAAACCTTGTGGCTCCGCGGTAGCAGCAGCGTGCACTGCAGACCGTGGCGCAGCGGTAGCCACAACATCCAGTGCAGGCGTTGGTGACGAAGGTGGCATCAACTGTAGTGGCTTGACTGGAACATCATCACAATCCTTTACAGCAACAGGTGTGAGGTAAGGTATTAATGGTTCCTGGAACCCCTGCTCACGAACAAAGTACCGTCACTTTGAAACCTCGCAGCAAGCAATTGATTGCGATCCCTTTTACAAATTCCAAAGACGTGGTAGTACATAAAAAACAAATTAGCCCAGGCATTTATCTAGCTGAATCATTAGCACGTCGAAAAAATGAAGAAATTAACGTGTTGGTAATGAACACTCTGGAAGAACCAAAGGAAGTAAATCTCGAGCACATAAACCTGGAGTGAAGCGAACTTAACAAATTCGACATAATTCAACCTGGACAATTCACTAGCCATATAAAACGTAGACTAGCAAAATTGGAGTCTAAACTCGACTTAAGTCGTTGCAATCGCGAAGAAAATCAAAGTATGCGGCAAATTTGCAGTGAGGACAATGATGTCTTCTATTTAGAAGGAGATCGTCTTACATCAACCAATGCTATAGAGCATAGAATAATAACAGAACAGTACAAACAGCCAATATTTGTGAAGCCATACCGACTACCGGAGAGTCAAAAGAAGGAAATCCATAAGCAAGTGAACGAAATGCTTGAAGATAAAATAATACGTCCTAGTTTCAGTCCTTGGAATTCTCCCCTTCTACTGGTTCCAAAGAAAACGGATCCAACCGGTGACAAAAAATGGAGAGTAGTCGTCGATTTTCGGAAACTGAATGAAATTACAGTCGGAGATGCATACCCATTGCCTAATATTACAGATATATTAGACCAATTGGGCAAAGCTAAATATTTTAGTACACTTGATCTAGCTAAAGGATTTCACCAGATTCAAGTAGAAGAAATAGATAAGGAAAAAACCGCCTTTAGCACACCATTCGGACATTACGAATATAATCGAATGCCATTTGGTTTAAAAAATGCACCCGCAACGTTTCAACGTCTGATAAACAATGTTCTAATGGGTTTACAGGGGCTTGAATGTTTTAAATATGTTGATGACATAGTGATATACGAATACGATCTAGCCGACCACAATGCGAAGTTAACTAAGATCCTTAACAGGTTGTGGCAACATAATCTTAAACTCCAAACTGAAAAGTGCCACTTTGTAAAACGAGAGTTAGTTTACTTGGGGCATATTATCAATCAAACGGGAATCAGACCCGACCCAGCTAAAACTAAATCTGTAAAAACATATCCAGTGCCAAAAAAGGCAAAAGATATTAAATGCTTCCTGGGTTTAGTAGGTTATTGTCGCAGATTTATTCCTGATTTCGCAGAAACAGCTAAGCCTTTAACCAATCTGTTAAAAAAAGATGTAGAATTCAAGTGGGATGCTTTCTGTGATGAAGCATTTATCACCTTAAAAAACAAGATCATAAATCCTCCGATTTTAGCTTATCCTAATTTTAATGAAGAATTCGTAGTTACGACTGATGCAAGTGACTTTGCGTTAGGCGCAATACTCGCACAAGGTACTATAGGACAAGACAAGCCTATTTGTTTCGCAAGTCCAACACTAAACGATGCTGAAACACGTTATAACACAACAGAGAAAGAGCTACTAGCGATTATTTTCGCCATAAAACAATTACGACCATATATATATGGAAAAAAATTCACCATATGCACAGACCACAGACCATTGCAATGGCTGGTAAACCTCAAGGATCCTACGTCGAGATTATCGCGATGGAGAATCCTCCTGGACGAATACGAATACAAAATCGTTTATAAGTCAGGTAAACGTAACACTAATGCAGACGCTCTAAGTCGTATCAGTTTTGATTGCAGTAACATTGAACTGCAAAATGAAACCAAGGTTTTAGTCACTACACGTAACCAGAAAAGGAATATGGAGCAAAAGAAATCTGAACCAAAAGATTATCTGCAACACCAGGAAAACGTCAAAAATAAATGGAGCCTAAATCTGCAGGAAAAAAACGAATCAATATATTCCGGTAGAAAAGAAATAACTCAAAGTTATTATATTACCACTGCTAGGATCAGTAGAGGAAACTATACTCGGTAAATGGATACCCAATTTTAAAAAACCAAAAGTAGGGCAAATGATAGCCGAATCTCTAAAGGATGCCAGTTTCCTCTATATTGTAACTTTACCGATACCACTCAGAAGCTTAAAGGACCAAAAGACAGTAAAGTCATGTTTAGAAAATGCACGTGACATATGTACTAAAGGCAAAATGAACTCGGTGGGTTTCCCGTTACCGAACTTTGACAATAAAACAAAAGACGAATTTAAAGTTTTGATAGAAGGAGTCTTCATTAACCAAGGTATAAATATATATTTATACATAGACAGTAGAACTTTTTTGAACAATCCTGACGACATCAATAAAGCTATATTTGGATATCACGACTCCCCTTTTGGAGGCCATCAAGTTGTATCACGAACCTTGAAAAGAATCAAAGCGAGATAGTATTGGCCTACAATGACGCAAGACATCAAAACTTACATCCGTAAGTGTGCATCTTTCCAAATGAACAAGAACGGAAAACTTCCCCCGGTACCAATGAAAATAACAACAACTAGTAGCAAACCATTTGAGCGTATCGCTCTAGACATAGTAGGGACATTCCCAACCAGTTACAACGACCGAAAATACATACTAACGTTCCAGGATGACCTGACCAAATTTTCAGAAGCATACGCGTTACCCAACGCTGAAGCACCATCAATAGCAAGAACTTTCGTCGAAAACATTATCTGCCGACATGGTATGCCTCTTTCTTTACTAACCGATCAAGGCGCGAATTTCTTGGGTAAAGTATTTACGGAAGTATGTGAGCTGCTAAAAATGAAGAAACTTAATACTACCCCGCATAACCCTCAAACTAACGGAGCTTTAGAGCGAAGCCATAAAACTCTAGCGGAGTAACTTCGCCATTATGTAAATAATGACCCTCTCACATGGGACACATGGATCCCTTATGCTATGTTCGTATATAACACTACACCGCAAAGTAGTACTGGTCTCACACCATACGAAGTGTTATACGGTTTCCCAGCTAGTGTTCCTAGTATCCTCGAGCAAAAGCCGAAAATTTCTTATAATTATGATGACTACGTAAATGAACTACGGGTGCGTTTACAGTATGGTTATCAGACGGCTAACGACAGATTGAACAGAAAAAGGAGGTCTCCAAAAGATATTACGATAAGGCAGCAGTTCCAAAGCAATTTAATGTAGGAGATAAGGTTCTAATCAAAAACCAAACTAGAAATAATAAACTCTGCTCTCTTTGGAAAGACCCTTATGATATCAGAAAAGTACTATCTAGTGAGAATACCGTGGTTAAAATTGGCAACAAATCAAAAGTTTTACACAACAACAACCTCAAAATTTTTCATGAATAAAGCACTGCTAATGGCACTGCAAAATCTGTTATACAGTAGTCAGCCCATTTTAAAACTAATTTTCAGGTGATGGATCTATTGTTGACTTTTCTTGGACTTGTAACCTGCATACTTGGGTCGTCTAAATTTACTTCCATTCCCAAAGGCCAGGGCATTTATTTCGAGGAGATTGGAAAAGCGGAACTATACTCCAGCGAATGGAAACTTGTGGTTTATTATGACCTTGGAAATTTAAAGATAGCGCTCCAACACGCCGAACAGTATGTTTTCGAAATCAATAAGTTGTGTAATCAATTGAACAGTAGTAGTAATCTGAAAATAATATGTAATGGCACAGTTGCAGAAATGAATCACCTATTAGGCGATACTATGAATAAGTACGATCTACTAATGAATGGCAACCGTCGAAGTAAACGTGGGTTGATAAATGCCATAGGTACTGTAAGTAAATCTCTTTTTGGTACTTTGAATGAAGACGACGCAGTCTTCTAAGATAGACAGATAGAAAAGTTAAAGTTGAGCGAAAACCACCTACTAACACTGGTTAGAAACCGGACCGTTATCTTGGAAACGACGGCAAATATATTTAATAGGTCAGAAGAGACTATTGAAAATCAGTTCTTCACAATTAGCACTAAGTTAGAAACTCTTGGTCAGATAGTAAATAAGGCCTCTAACTCAACTCGGGATCAAAATTCACTCGTGGAAATCGAATTACTTACCTCCCTGGTCACATTTATCATAATTAGATACGAAAATACTCTAAACGATATTTTAGGCATGCTTACTGATGCAAAGCATGGCAAACCCCATCCGAGCGTAGTAGCACCTGAGCAGTTAAGAAAGGTGCTTGTCACGATCAAACAGGAAACTCCTGATGGCATGAAACTTCCCCTCATAATAAACAGAGATAATGTTCTCAAGCTTTACCAAATAATGACTACAAGCGCTATGGTCCAAAATCAAAAAGTAATATACGAACTAAAAATTCCTCTAACATCCAATGGAAATTTCAACCTTTATAAGGTCATCCAATTACCGACCCAGTTCCACAGTAACTTAGTATTTATACAACCAAATCACGAATATCTGTTAGTAGAGGACGATAAGCAATACTATTACAGCCTGAGCTCAGAGGAAATAACAATTTGCAGGAATTTAGATCACCATTTTCTGTGCCCGATGACACACCCACAATATAACGTAAATTCTAACTCACCACAATGCGAAGTTCAATTGTTACGCGATAGTGACGCATTCCCCGGAGAATGCGAAATCAGGCAAACCAACCTCTCAACGATTTGGATTCAATTAACGCAACCTAATAAGTGGTTATTCTCGTCGATCAAGAATTATAGGGTAGACGAAATTTGTCCGAACACGCAACACAACGCATAGACTTCAAGGAACAATGATAATAGAAATTTTCGCAAAATGTTACCTTAAGACACCGGACCTGACTATCCGAGCCTATAACGACAAGACAACCGCAATATATAATTCATATATACCACCTCTAAATATCTCCGCAACTCTGGTTAACATGTCGCAACCAATCCCAAACTTCTCTAGCAAAATAGGTTTTGAAAAGTTCTCTAGCAAAGAAGGGTTAGCAAGAGTCTCTGAAAATATAAAAAACATTAAAAATGAGGAATCGAGAGAACTAATGCCTTTAAATGTGCACGATACTCATCATTACATTGCCATTTATGCAATACTGCTCCCTATATTAGCGGTATTCTTTTACGCAAAATGTAAAGACCGAAAGCCCCCATCATCGAATTCAAATTCTGGACCTTTGGTAAAAAATACCTCACAGAATACGAACGACTCGACGGATACTGACACGCCAGTATTCGTACTAAGTTGTAAATAACGCAGCTTAATAACATAATATATACTAGTTCTCAGTAAAACAACGCAATATCTATCTACATGAAAGGGAAATGAAAGTGGGAAAACTTGAAATAACTATGAAAAAAAATATACTAAATACACTATACTTTGTAACAATATATGTATGTATTCCTTTAAGATTAAAAAAAAATAGAAAAAAAAATTCATTTTATAAAAATATTTTTTAGTATCTTTATACCAATAATGATCGAAAATTTTTAACTTATTAGACTATTTTATGTAAGAAAGGGAAAATGAAAGAAATGTAAAACAGTAAAGATTATATCTAGTTTACACATACGCATATGAAAAGAATAAGAAAGGGTAAACAAAATGAATGTAACAGCTAACATATGTAAACCGACACGTTTTTCTTTCAACCTGGACCGCACATCGGTAAACTTTTTACAGTAAATTCCAAACCGTTTCTGAGCAAGCATTTTTTAAGGGGGATGGGATGTTGTGACCCCGCAACTACACGCGCAAAAAGCACTTCAACGCACAAATAAACATGTATATTACATGTTTACGTACATTGAACCGCCATGCACTACGAGAAATGCATACCTCATAATAGCCAAAGGTTATTGAAGGAAATTGCTGATCTATAACTTGATCGATACATCGATCAAAGAAAAAAGTACTTGCGTGTGCGATAAGTTGGAAAAGTCTACCGAAGAAAACGGCTAGGTTGAGAGGCGAACGTCAGTCGGAGGGAAACAGCCAAGAGTAATAAAGCAGTTTACTAATCAGTGTTTGAATATTTTTTGACAATACCGAGACACTCTTCCGCCAATACACGGCAAAGCACGGTGTCTTCCGGTCACAACAGTGGCATAACTGCTGCAAAAATAGGTCTTCCTTTCTCTCTATCCCATAAGCTTTCAGTACTTTCATTATTTGAACGAAATACACCCGCTAGTAGTAGAAGCCCAATGTAAGCGAATAGGTCAATTTCGTAAATGTCATTCCAATCATCAGCAAAAACACGCCTACCCTCCACATTAGTATATTTCAACATAAGGTGTGTCAAATAAGGAGGAAAAAAAATTGAAAACTGGATTCTTCTTCTGAAGTTATCCTTGAGCAAGAATAACTTGTCAAACCTGGCATCAAGTTGATGATGTTTTCTCTGGAAGCTCTTCCACAAGATTGTGTCACGGGTTCTTTGGAATATTTTATTAGTCCATCCTTTGCCGTCATGGTCTGAACAAGTTCTTATTCACTATCGCTGCTCAAGCTATCAGATGGTTCAGCTTCTTCGATTTTATCCTCTAGTTCAGAACAGGACTCATTACTATCTGACACATCTTCTGAAAATATCGCTAATAGTTCACTGCCACTCATTTGTTTAGATGTAGAATGTTTTTTTGCAACTGTAATCTACGGGACGCGCTGTTGAACTGATGTTTACGGCAATTCTGAAAATAGTGTGGGTAGAACAAAACGCGTCGTTGAACTGATGTTTACGGCAATTCTGAGCTGGGTTTTTGAAAGCACTGGTTGGTTGAGAGCTGGTTTGAATACGGGAAGAGTGGTTTTAATACGGGGTTTCGTGAGCGGGGTGAAGAGTCCAAGCGTTGTGTTTGAATAGAGATGGATATATCTCTAGCAAGTTCAAAAACCAATGGTTTTGAATGAAAGTATCGTGAAAAAAACCACATGACAATCGTAGCGTAAAAGAGTATCGTGGTAAAACCACATGGCAATCCTAGTGCGAAAAATCAGATACTGGTTGTCTGTTTGTTTTGAGTCGACGTCTGCGTGATCGGAGGGCGATGAAATGATGACTTTTGCTTGAGATGTTTTGGACGGGCTTCGGGTCCTCAGAGCGTGTAGATGCAGGCTGATGAATTTCACTTGAGACGCTTTGTCGTGGCGGCTGTCTTGCCTGGCTCATGCATTTGGCTTGATATGCTGCTTGATAACTGCCTGTGGGAAGATTAATGAAAGGAGAAGACAGATTGATGCTGTCTTTAAATTGCAATAACACGTGGTTGCAAATTTACATGTTACGACGCCGACACGTACCGAATGCAGAGACGGCGAGTGTTTTGTATGTGATTTACGATTTGCGGAAGATGAATCAAAGGAAAAGGCAGATTGTTGAGGATATGTTGTTATCTGTAAATTTCAATACCTGCTTAAACACCAACGTTGTTTACTTGTGCTAATAATGAAAATTAAAAGACCGGCATTCGTAAAAATAATTTGTTTTTTATTAATGAAAAATGTATATGTGCATCAAAATGTCAATTACAATACTATTTTTACTACTCTAGTAAGCATATTCGCAGATGTAAAACGAGCACGTTTATAATATGCAGACGAGATCGAAGAGGTTGACGAATTCGATTATCAGAAGCGATATCAGAATTGTTAGCAAAACAATTTTCAATATAGTAGAAAAAGATGGTTTGTGGTATTTGTATGATTTTTAAGTGGTTTATCATACGGGCCGCAAACGTCTTCACCGCTACCAAACACACAATCTAAAGAGAGACGTTAATGTTTTTCTTCAACATTAAATGGTGAATTGAAGGCACTTATTATCAGTGAGCAGAAGGAGCACTTACCGTAGTCCTTCAAGTTGGTGTAAAAGAAACGGCTTTTCACAAGTTTCGGTATCTTCCATTCCTCAAGCTCCAAATTCTTGAATGTCTTTAAACGGTCATATTCGTGCCTTAGGGTAACATATTGACTAAAAGTCCGAGTCCTACAGAACATCTTCTATATCAATCCAGAAACTAAGAGATGATGGAAATCCAAGCCATTTTACAAACACGCGATCTTTCTTACGCTTCAAACTCCTCTCCACAAGATTAGGGTACTTGACCTTTGTCAATTCTGTCTCATTAAAACTTCTTTTGACGATATTACCTTCATAATCTTCAAGCAAGTATGTGCGTTATTCTGTTTTCCTTACTTTCTTCACCTTAAATATCTTTGTCAACTAGTTCGGGGTGTAGCCTTTTTGAAAGACATGTTTGTGCTTGCTTATGCAAACATGATCACCGATCTCATATTTAGGCTTAGAAGCGACTTTTAGCTTCCTTTATACTTTTGATAGTAGATAAACCTCATTTGATGAATAAACACGGGCAGATTGCATATTAATGGTACGATTCCTTATTGTATTGTATTTATTCACCAATTTAGTGATTAGACTGTGCCGATGGTAATTTCCGTTCATGCTGAAATCTCTCCAAATTTTACTTTTCAGTGCGTGATAGAATATCTCGACAATTGATGCTTTTGATGCACTGAATGTAGAAAAATGGACTATTTCATAGTATTTCATCATCTGGCAAAATGCTTTATTAAAAAATTCTTTTCAATCATCAGTTTGCAGATTTCTGGGTATACGTCTTTGTTTGAGAACTGATTCCATGGTCTTAATCACATTATTGGAATTTTTACTTTTGACGGAAAGAGCGTGAGCGTACTTGAAAAAAGTATCAATTATTGTCAACAGAAATTTATAACCACGATTTTCGGATGTATATGCAGACATATCAACCAGATCTGCCTGCCGAAGATCATCCCATACCCCTTATAACAATACGTTGGCGTTTGAAGTTTTTTCGTGCGGTTCTATGAAGTTTATCTACAATTTGTTTTCTACTCATCTTGAAAAATTTATAAAAAAAAGTTCTGCAATAGCTTTTAGAAGAAATTCTTCTTTTCCAAACACAAAACAATCCTGCACTTTAAACATCCGTTACAAATTATGTTAGCTAGACTGTCTGGTTGTGGGAAGACGACATTTATAGAAAATCTTCTTAGAAACGATGCAATGCTGAGAAGCATGCAATACCAACAAATATGCCCTATAAGAATATATAATATATGAGCCTTATTCCTGAAGAATTTCAATCAGTTCGAATCAACAAATGTAAAGACGCATGAATGGAAAAGACACAATGATGGGGAGTTGTGTGTGAAATTCAATACCTGCTTGAAAATCAACGTTGTTTACTTATGCTAATGATGATGCCTAAAAGACCAGGATTCATGGAAAAAAAATTTATTTTGTAAATGATATAAATGTACATTCGTCTATTTCTATTTTTAGAATTAACATTACAGTAATGAGTTGATTGAAACCTTAGTCTATCAAGTGCATCAAATTGTGGAGCGAGAGGAATAGGTGAAACGTAGCGTGAGGTTAATGCTTCGCGGGTGAATCGGAGAATTCGAGTTCGGGATGTAGTAAAAGTTGGAGAATGTGAAAGTTGATGATGGAGTTGATTGGCAGACGATTTACAAAAACAGTAATAAAGGCAATGTAACACGACAAACTGATTTAGGACGCACACCACTTAGCAATATTTCCGTGGAGAATTCAGAACAAGTCTTCAACGCGAAGCTGCTGCTGTTAAGGAAGCTTTGGAGATATTAGTTGCTCGCAAACAATTAAAAGTTGTCACGTGCAGCAAAATAAACCAAGTGGTCAAAGCATGGCGACTAATGATTCTGCAAAAATTGGCAATCTTTCATAACCTCACATTGAAATTAGTTCGACTACAAACCGGACGGCTGTACAAAGATCCTGAAAATCTTTGAATCCCGGTCGAACTCAAAAATACACAGAAATCGTGAAATCGTGATGTCGAAGAATTACTCACTAAAGCAAGGATTGTACTGAAAATTCGCTGTGTCTTTCACGACTGCAAGCAAGCTTGGAAAGGTCATCGTATAACTGATGTGTCCCATATTGGCTGCAACAATTGGTTGCGGTTGGACGATAGCTCGGTGAAGCCAGCTAGCGAGCATAGTGTGTGGCTTCCTCGCGTTTCTCAAGGGCCCTATCTTTTGTAATATATATATATATATAAATATATATATATATATATATATATATATATATATATATATTGTAATATATAATGTATGTAATATGTATGTAATGTATGCAATATATATATATATATATATATATATATATATATATATATATATATATATACTCCCGGCCAAAAGTTTAAGACCGCACTTAAACAACATAATTATCTATCAATTGTAACAAAATCTCATAAGATAAATAAAAGGAATGCATATCTGCATATTCTATTGTTAATTTCGAATATTTAAAGAAGTCCTTCTTTTGTTTACTTTCAAGTTATTGGATAATAAACATCAAGTGTTTTCAAACACCGACAAACGCTGCTCTGAAGCCCGTAATAATATTTTTAATTTTTTACTTATTTTATCATTTTTACTTATTTTACTTTTACTTACTAATTACTTTGCTTTTGTTCCGCATTGGTCTATAATTAGGATTATGTAGCTTTTGAAAACACGTGTTTCCGACTTATAATTACCTGAGTTTACTTGGGATTGTTCACAAACAATGTCAGTTAGTCTAAACTTGTCGTTTCTACAGTCAAGACGTGTTAAAATGGGAAAAGCAGGCGAAATTAGCAGTGAAGTGCGTTCTACCATCGTTGTTTTACATAATGAAGGCAAATCCGAATGTGAGATTGCTTCACAGCTGAAGCTATCGAAGACTTGTGTTCATGGCACAGTAACTCGATACAGGGAGACAGGCGGTTTTCAAGATCGTCCACGCTCGGGAAGGCCGAGAGCTACCACGTCTAGTCTAGATAATTTCATTGTTGTTACCAGCAAGCAAAATAGACGCTTAACAGCACCAGAAATCCGTGCTGAAGTAAACAAAACCCGAGTTAAACCTTTATCATTGACTACAGTAAAACGGCGACTGAGAGATGCGCAGTTGTATGGCCGCTTCGTCGTTCGAAAACCTCTGCTTAGGCCTCAAAATCAGAAAAAACGGTTGCAGTGGGCTCTTTCCCATCGAGATTGGACTGAAGAAGATTTTAAAAAAGTTCTTTGGACCGATGAATCCAAGTTTGAACTATTCGGTTCAAAACGGAGAATTTACGTTCGATGCAGTGCTGAAGAAAAGATGATGCCAGCCTGTGTAGTCCCAACAATCAAGCATGGTGGTGGTTCAATTATGGTCTGGGGCTGCTTCTCTAGCCAAGGAACTGGCGATTTGATCAAAATTGAAGGAATTTTGCAAAAGGAACAGTACAAAAATTTTTTAGAACAAAATGCCATTCCTTTCGGGTTGCGATTAATTGGAGATGGGTTCATGTTTCAACAAGATAATGATCCAAAGCAAACCTCAAAATTATGTAGAGGATATTTAGAAGAGAAGGAGGCAGAAGGTGTGTTAAAAACCATGGTTTGGCCTCCTCAGAGCCCGGATCTCAATCCCATCCAACTTTTGTGGGAGGAGCTTGATAGGAACGTCCGTAATCGTGGCCTATCATCGCAAGAAGGAATGTGGAATGCTTTATGCAAAAGTTGGAGCAATATATGCCGAGACTTGTGAAAAAAGTCAAAAAATGTAAAGGAGGTTTTTTTGATGAAAAATCAGTTTAGCTAACTATGGCCTTTTTTAGCATGGACTGTTAATATTTCTTTACGTTTTTAAAGTAAATTGTTTGTCAATCAGTGTTTTATTAGATGATTAAACAAATTAATTAAACATTTAATATTTTATTGAAGTTTTACTTTATTTTCCT
>OZ012661.1:57097859-57165247 GCA_963942545.1 Oxycera nigricornis
ACTGAATCTCTAGTACCGTCAAATTGACCGCTACGGTCTTTGAAGGTATAGTATGAAGCCCGACCTTCTAGTGTTAGAGCCGACAAGTGTCCAACACTTCTACTTTTAATCGACTAAAACTGGGTCTAACCAGTGCTGGCCGATTAACGCCCAAAGTTACGTTACATAAAGCAATATATTATTAGGTAGTACATAAATAAAAGTAAACCAAAAATAAGGACATAATTTCTATTTATTAGTGCAAGATAAACTTGAATGACATTTAGAGTTACACAAAATATTTTCAGCTTTGCAAAGACATTTTTTTTGTTCCGCATTTTGTATTACAATGCATTTTTTAAATCCTTGACCACTAGAAGTTGATTGTAGATTTGCGAGTTGCCGTAAAGACTTTTTCCCATTTGAAACATCCCTAATGCTTACAAATTGTGAGTCACATACAGCAAACTGATTTCTTGAAAACATTTCAGGAATAGTTCCTTTCTCATTACCCAACTTATATAATCCATTCTCAGTACATTCAAGAACTGTTAAAATAATATTTCTAAAATCACCTCTACCTCTATCAACGTCAGGAATTCTAACTCTTACGTTATCACCAACATCGCACGACGGATACTTAATATTGGACAAAGATTTCAGTTTTTTTAGCCTATTCTGCTAAGTTTTCCTTCGCTTCTATTGTTAATGATGCCATCCTTCTGTGAGCACAAACCACATAACCCATGTTTGTTTTTCATCATCATCATCAATGGCGCACCAGCCCAAATCGAGCCTTGGCCTCCCGAAGACACTGCCTCCAACTGTCCCTCGGTCCAGCGACCGCGTCCTCCAATTAGCGAATCCCAGCAAGGATTCGCTGTCGTTGTCAACTGCATCCTCCCATCGTTTGCGTGGTTTTCCTGGTGGGCGGCTTCCTGTTGCTCGGCCTTTCATGGAGCGTTTGGGAATTTCGCCCGTCATCCATACGCTCCACATGGCCAGCCCACTGAAGTCGTAGCAGTTTCGTCAGAATCGATACCGGTGGCTCGTCATAAAGAGCGTACAACTCATGGTTGTACCGGATTCGCCAGTCCGGTCCGTCCTTCACGGGCCCCAGAATACGTCTCAAAATGCGGCGTTCGAAGACGTCAATCCTTTTTTCTGAGGCTTGAGTCAAAGTCCATGTTTCACATCCGTAAATCAATACAGGACGGATGATCGTTTTATAGACGCGCAGCTTATTTTTTCGGTGCACTTTGTTACTTTTAATCACCGAGAGGACTGAAAAATATATTTTATTGGCTAGACCATTCGCCGTTCAATTTCGTCCTTTTCATTCCCGTCTTTGGCGAGGTTGACACCAAGATAAATAAAAGAGTTAACGCTTTCCACACTGTAGTTAGTTATTGTCATGTTTTGTCTATTTGGCGTCTTTTTCCTTGACTGGGTCATATATTTGGTCTTGTTCACATTGACCCTTAGGCCGACTTGCCTAGCCGCTGACTCCAGCTCAGTAAAACCGCTTCTTTGGCACGAGATAGAGATCGGGCCATGATGTTGATGTCATCGGCGTACGCTACTATTTTGAGTAGACTTAAAGAGTAGCGTTCCCGCATTGTCTACTTTAATCTTCCTGATGACATACTCTAGGGCCAAATTGAAGAGTATGGGGGCGAGGCCATCACCCTGTTTAAGACCTGAGCTGGTGTCGAAGCTTTGAGTCAGATCGCCTTGACATCTGACTTTAGATCGTGTGTCGGTCATCGTTAGTCTGGTCATTCGTATAAGTTTTGATAGGTATCCCAAAATCAAGCATTATTTTATATAGTATATTTCGATCTATACTATCGTATGCTTGTTGGAAGTCTACGAAGACCTGGTGCACGTCAATATTGTATTCCCAGCACTTTTCCAGCACCTGTTTTACTGAGAATAGTTGATCTATCGTCG
Organism: Oxycera nigricornis; assembly: GCA_963942545.1. Lineage (NCBI taxonomy): Eukaryota > Metazoa > Arthropoda > Insecta > Diptera > Stratiomyidae > Oxycera > Oxycera nigricornis. The sequence continues at coordinate 57,099,792 of OZ012661.1, forward strand.
ACATACCGGATCTGAAACCGCCTTGGTATTCGCCAATTATTGTGGAAGTGTACTGTGTCAATCTTTTATTAATAATTTTGGTCAGGATCTTGTAGGACGTACACAGCAGTGAAATGCCTCTGTAGTTGTCACATCTAAGCTTATCTCCTTTCTTATGTATGGGACATATGATGGCCGTCCGCCAATCATCAGGTAATTTTTTCATCGACCCATGCCTTGGAGATGATCTGGTGGAGGCGTGGCGTTAGTATTGGTCCACCTTTTTGAAGGAGATCTGCTGGTAAATTGTCGATTCCGGGTGCTTTATTTGGTTTTTGCTGTTGTATGGCTGCTTGCACCTCTTCAATAGATGGTATTGACGAAGATGGACTGCATAGGTCAGCATCTTCAGGAATCGTTATTGGCAGGGATGTAGTTACTGATGGTGGATTTAGTAGCTCAGAAAAATATTCAGTCCACCTGTGATTGATGTCGTCTGGGTCGCTTAAAATATTTCCCTGCTTGTCTCTACATAGGCTTGATTGCGGCTTGTAGCCTTGTCTAAGTCGCTTCAATGCTGCATAGGCGTCCCGTGTGGTCGTTTCTGCACATATCGTCCATTGATCTTCTGGATAGTCTGGTTGTTATATGTTCTACGCTTGCGTCTGACTATTTTTTTAGCTAACCGTCTTAGCTCGTCATATTTTTGCTTCTTGGCTCTTGTCGGTCTTTCAATGTATTGTAAATAGGCTTCTTTTTTACTTTTGAGAGCATCTTCACATTCTTTGTCGAACCAATCGTTTCTTTTCGACGTCGTTTGTCTTCCTACGGTTTCTTCCGCTATTGATGTTACGCCTTCTTTAAGCTGCGACCACATTTGTTCAAGCGATGTGTCCGTACCTGCCGGCGGTGTATTGACAAGGTAATTCGTCAGTTTCTCTTGATAATTTGCTGCTACTGTTTCGTTTTTCAGACACTCCACCTTGAACTTAGGAGTCCTGCTCTTTTTCTTGGTGGTGCATCTTGTTATGCGGCAGCGATATTTTGCCTTGACGAGATAGTGGTCTGAGCCGCAGTTAGCACCACGGTATGATCTAACGTCAAGCACACTTGTAGCAGCTCTTTTTTCGATGACGAAGTGATCGATCTGGTTGAAGGTTCGTCCATCGGGTGACATCCAAGTTTGTTTGTGGATGTCGCGGTGTTGAAAGTAGGTAGAGCTTATCACCATGTTTTTGCTGGTCGCAAAATCAACTAGTCGCTGACCATTGTTGTTGGTACTTTCATGGAGACTATGCCCTCCCGTTGTCCCTCTGTGAGTTTCTTCTCGTCCAACTTTAGCGTTAAAGTCCCCTAGTAGGATTTTGATATCATTTGAGGGTAGTGAATCGTATGTCCTTTCTAGGATGTTGTAGAATTCGTCTTTGACGATTTCTTCTTTCTCTTCAGTTGGAGCATGACAGTTGATTAGCCATACATTAAAGAACTTCATTTTCATACGGATCGCACATAATCGTTCATTCACCGGTTTGAAGTCAGTTATGAGATGTTTAAATGAAGATGCTACAACGAAGGCGACTCCAAATTCCTTGTTTCCGGTTGGTTTGCCGCTTGTGAATATTGAATGCGATCTTAAGTCACTTATTTCATTGCCAAGCCATTTCGTTTCTTGGACCGCCAGGATGTTAATATTGTATGTCGAGGCTTCCTTGAGAAGTTCTCGCAGTGATCCTGTTGTATTGAGTGTTCGAACGTTCCAAGATCCAATAGAGTAGTCCGTTTTTCGTTGCCGTTGTCGTTGCCGTTTATCCAATCCAATCCGAGGCCGTGTTTCAGGGTTCGTAGCAATTTGTTTTTGCATATTTCAAATTCAGATACGACTCCTTCTTGACTTCGAGTTTCGTCAATGCTTTGTTCTTGTTCTTGTCCCTGATTCTTAATTAGCTCCTCTAAGTGCTCTTCGTTAACAACATTGCTAAATATTTCGGACGGGAGACCAGATGACTTCAAACAAACTTTCACATCACAGCCGAGCATTGCTTCATATGGTGATCGCTGTATACCATCATGATAGGCTCTGTTTTTCATCAACTGAACAAATCGAAGTCCTTCAGACAGGGTTACCAGGTTTTTCTCACTCTTCGCCCCCAAAAAATTCAATAAAAAACCCCAAATCGGACGAAATTCTTTTAAAAAACCCCAAATTATTTGAGAGCAATGTTTTTTACAAAGTTCATACAAAAAACATTGATAATTAGCATAAAATGTTGTCAAATAACTATAAAAAGTAAATTTTCATCTGTATTCCATAATGAGTTAAAGTCATAATAGAACAAATATACTTTCGAGACTTAAAATTAACACAAGTAGCAGCATAATGAAATTAAAGAAAAACTTTTAATATATTTTTGTAGTTTCATGTGTAATTTATTGAAATGTGTAAAATTAAATGATATTCTTAAATTGAAGATGGGTTGAAACAAATAAATCTATAAAAATTTATTTAAAATTTAAAGATAAAATTGAACACTAACATGCATTGCGTTGCCTTAACGGACTAGAGCTGACTTCCCTTTTATAGTTTGAAGGGTGTGGGAAATCATCAGAAAGTGTTTCTTCATTTTTTGAGCATAATCTATGTTTAAAACATTACGGCAGCAATATGACACCAAGAGGAACTCAAACTTCAATTGAATTTAAAAAAAGCCATAATTTGGCAATCTGAAATCGGTTTGATTCTGCTTAAAATCGCCCAAAACAGTATTGAACAAAATAAAACCGTTATAATAGCATAACTGACACTGTAAGTAATAAAAAATATAAATAAATTAAATTTGGTGAAAGCTCCTTGCTAGTGTGAAATTTTATCTCAGTCATGGTATCAATGATAATTTGCTGGATATGCCAATAATACTTGAAGTCTTTGAATGGCACAATAAAAATAATTTTTAATATGCAATAAGTGAATCAGATTTCATAAATTGCATTTTGCAAACAATTCATTAATTTGATAAAACCCCCAGTTCACCCCCAAAACAAAAATATAATTTACTGACCCCCAATTTCTCCCCAAAGGTATGTGAAATACCCCAAAATGGGGGTGAAAACCCCCAACTTGGCAACCCTGCCTTCAGACCATTTTTCACAATTTTCGTCCTTCATCCAGGTCATGAGCATATTCTGAACATCCTGGTTTGCCCTTTCAACGCTACCTTGGCTTTGACTATGGCGTGGCTTCCCATGTATGATTTTTAAACCTGTCCACATAGACGTTAAATTTTCAACCACTTTGTTGGCAAACTCCATCCCATTATCGGACTGCGAAATGGACGGGGCCGAATATGCAAAAAAATGTCCAACAATACTTTAGCAACCTCTTCAGCAGTTTTACTATCCAATGGTCTAAGCTGCACAAACTTTGACAGATGATATTGGTACACAAGAATGAATTTGAAGTTAATATCAGGATTAGTCTGCATATCAATTAAATCAACTTGGCAACGACTATTCAGTTCATTTGATAAAATCGGTTTGACTACAATGCCCGTTTTGACCGATTTTAATTTCATTTGGCACGATTTGCATAATCGAAGATATATTATTATAGCTTCCTGAGTGATATTTTTGTATTGTTTTGGGCTTCGTTCACTATTCTCTTCCAACCTCCATGTCCAACGGACACATGTATATCATGCAGATTATCAAATATTTTCTCATTTTTTACGTAATATATTATTACAGGGTCGACTGTAAAAACAGGAGCTATTAATTTGTCAATGCCACCGATATTACATATGTCAAAGCGTTTGAAACGACGATAATGCAACGTTGTTCTTTTAGCAGTCTGCTTAGCTTCTTTGACATCTTCAATAAACTGATTATATTGTTCACTATTCATATAAAAAGTATTATTGCCTTCCTTGGCGGACTAAACGTTTTGGAACTGTTCGTAAAAACTTAATCTAAACATATTTTCGATCTCCATTTTTGGATTAATTATTCAACACGTTCCAAAAAACAAACACGCACAGGCATGGAATGATGAAAACTAATTCGTTAGAACTCTATTTTTTGTGTTTTTTCGCGCTTTAACCGACTAGGATTGGTTAGACCTGGTTTTACCCGGTTAAAGGTGGAAGTGCTGGAACGTCTTCGGGCTTAAGCCGCCAAGCCTTGGTAATCCCCGGTTTAACCGGTTAAACCTAGGTTTATCTTTCATTCTTGCTTTATCCGTAACACACACACACACACACACACATATATATATATATATATATATATATATATATATATATATATATATATATATATATATATGAAGAAATGATGGGAGTCTCGTTGTCTTGAATTTTTGTAGCGATATCGAAAACGCCAAATCTCATTACAAAATATCTGTCGATCAGTTCGGGGTGTCCCCATTCAAAAGCCATGTTTTTGCTTGCCTATGCGAACATGATTACCTATTTTATATCTAGATTTAGAAGTGACTTTTAACTTCCTTTATCCTGTTGATAATAGGCAAACCTCATTTTATGAGTTAACACGGGCAGGTTGCATAGTAATGGTACGATACCTTGTTGTATTTTATTTATTCACAAATTTACTGAGATGACTAAGCTAATGGTAATTTCCATTCATGCTTCCCTCTTTCCATATTTTGCTCTTCAAAAGACCATCAAATCTCTCAACAGTTGATGCTTCTCATACACTGAATGTAAAATAATGGTTTATTCCAAAGTATTTCATCATCTTACGAAATAATATATTAAAATATTATTTTCCATCGTTGGTTTGCTGATTTCTGGGTATACGTTTTTGTTTAAGAACTGATTCCGTAGCCTTAACCGCTTTATTGGAATTTTTACTTTTGACGGGCGGATCCCAAGCGTACTTGGAAAATGTATCAATTGTTGTCAATATCAATTTATAACCTCGATTTTCTGATGCATACGCAGTCATTTCAACCGGTTCTGCCTGCCAAAGATCATAAACACCTATTATAACAACACGTCGACGTTTAAAGTTTTTTCGTGCGGGTCTATGAAGTTAATCTACAATTTGTCTTCTACTCATCTTGGAAAAAGTATAAATAAAAGTTCTGTCATAGCTTTTACAAGAAGTTATTCTTCTCAAAACACAAAAAAAATGCTTCTCTTTACACACCCTTTTACAATGATGGTAGCTGGACTGTCTGGTTGTGGGAAGACGACATTTAAAGGAAATCTTCTTAGAAACGGTGAGATGATACGACCGTCAGTGAAGAAAATTATTTGGTGCAATGCTTGGAAGCATGCAATACTAACACATATGCCCTATAAGAATTAAGAATAAATGAGCTTTATTTCTGAAGAATTTCCAAACAGTACGAATCAACCAATGCTTATTATACTGGAAGACATGATGTTAAATGCATTTTCACGCCAAGTGTGTAACCTGTTTACAAAAAAATCGCATCATCGTAACCTGTCTGTCGTTCTGGTGACTTAGAATATTTTCCATCAAGGAAAATTTTGCCTAGATATTTCGCTAAACTGTGAGTATCTAGTATGCTTCAAGAACCCATGAGACAAGAGACAGTTTCATCATCTCGCTAAACAGATATATCCTGAAAACAGTGTGCTCATGAGTATATGTAAAGAAATAACTCAACAAATTCATGGCTATTTGTTTATAGACCGAACACAGGATATAAATGACACCTTACGCTTTCGCGCCGACATTTCTAATACAAAGATTTTAATGTGTTATTGCTCCCCAGATAGTTTGAAGGAAGACAATGGAGATACGCATGAGATGATTGAAAGACAATAGGCATATGCTATACGTTCCTAGAAAAGCAAGTCCGTGTTTAAAAAAAGGCTATACTGAAAACCGCCGATCTGAAGTAATTTAAACTCTATGCGAAATCACACACAATACATTGAAGAGTAATAATACACCATCACGAAAAGTATTCACACAACTGCGCAAATATAAAAAAGAGCCTGCGTAAGCTTTCAGGGGCAACAAAATCTGTTTCGAGACAGCGTAAAGTGTTAGTGCAGCAGGGTGATTTTTGCCTGTATTGTTAGGAAGTGTTATTTCAGGTGTAATAGGGTCTTTAGTTGAAAAATATGCATAGAAATAGCAGTCTCAATAAGATGCTTCTATTATCCCCGGAAATAATGAACGTTTAAAGGAGACAGTTGAGAGCGCTAGTACACAGACACTGTGTGACAAAACCATGAGTTAGAACAATAAGCGCCAAAATGATGAAGCCAAATGGTATCAGTACCGGAATGTGCTAATACAATTTTTAAATGCAAGACGGAGAAAGTCATTTATGGAGATGAAAGCTGTAAATCTTTCATCGAAAGATCACATGGATAGGCAAAAATATAAAAATTTGCGTTAAAGCAGTACGCAGACGAGGTTTCTATTTAAGAACGAAATACCCATACAAACTTCGCCTCCACGAACGGAGGGGATATTTGAGTCGGTAAACGAAATAACACAACCAAAGCAAGAATTGCCTGCTTCTTTAAAGCGATGATTATCAGCAAGTGGAATAGCAAAAAGTGTTAAACCTGCTTCCAAACTAAGGAAAAGTGTAGCTGATTCATTTGAAGGAACCAGCAAAGACTACAAGGTAATAACCGGCAATGATGGTATAACGCATTATACAATTCCAGCGGATTTGAGTGTAAATGTACTGGATAACGTGTTCACTGATTTAGATGCAATAGATGATAGAGGTGCTGTGGCGTCAGATTTCGATAAAGTTGATTGAAAGTCTGGTAAGCAATCTAAATTAAGACCCTCTCGTCTAAACCTTCATCCATTTGAGACTGACATTTGCATAAGAAAGCCTTCTTGGCAAAGTGAACGGTAAAGATTGAAGACCGAACCTAGTTCCAGAGTTAAAACCCTGAATTCGGACAGAATTTCAAAATGCCTATGAACATAATAGATGACGATTCCTACGTGTGCCTCTTGAGCAACAGTTCCCTAGGAATTTACCGTGACAATACGCTATCATCTTTCGAAAATATATTACCGAGTGTGTGTAAATTTACCGGCAATTGGTATGTCGGAATAACGGAGATCGCTCCACCAAAACGTAACAAAGAGAAAAGCGGATCAGGTAGCCGCGGAATTTCTAAACGTTCTATACCATCTGAAGATAAAAGCGTTACGGAAGCACCACAATCTTTACCAGTTCAAAAAGATCGAAAAGCAATAATCGCTAAAGTTGTTGAATTGAGAAAGCAACATGTTCGTTTTATATTTTATGCTAATGATTTGCAAAAGTTATGTTACAAGGAAAATGATATGAACTTTTCATCATTTCTTTCGTCATTTTTTTTTTTAGCAATTAAACCTACCTATTATAACTATTACCTGACCGCAATTAAACAAATAATGTCGTATCGAAGAAGACAGAAATGGAAAGGTGATCTCCGACATAAGAAGTATTATAGAAGAAAGAAAATTTTTGTATACATCTTTATCAGCCCGGTATGATTGCTGAGAAAGTTTATTTAAAGTCAGATGCAAAATTTGAATCACTGCTAGCGCTTACAGCCTACATTATTGGACAGATACCAAGAAAAAAACGAAACCACAATGAATTATTACAGATGGTTGATCAATATATTTATCTGTCAAATAGTTTAAGGAAAAAAACGGGATAAATAAGCGGGTAGTCAACCGACCACCGATATATTTCATCTGAAAGATTATGGCGCGTCGCAGATTAACATAACAAATTTCATAGCCTTGTTACTAAGCGGAATTGGATTTAATGACGAAGAGCTAATTGATGAAGAAAATCCATCTGGGACGACAACATATCAATTACGAAAGCAGGTGTTTAACAAAATTGCCTCAGCAATCCGAGGGTCTATATCCCGCACCGCTAAAGAATCCGGCACTGAAATATTACCCGATGAGTGGGTTAAAACTGATTTTCTCACTATTATTAACATGCCATACAAAAGAGCCGATAGTACAGATGCTACAACTCCTATTCCAATAAAAGTGCATAAAACCGTTAATATTGCTGTCTTATTCAACGTCGCATTCCTCAAGACACCCGTTTAGAAACGCGACCCCGAGTCGATCGATGCAACAAGAAAAGAGTCGTTCGATAAATCAATAATGCTGGACAGTATAAGTCAGCTGGAAAAATCACTGTCTGTACTTGAAAAAAGGACACATCGTGACACACCCTCCAAAGCTTTGGTGATTGTGGAGCAAACAATTTGATATATGTCTATACGGATATTATTAAACCCAGAATAACAGGAAGTAAACTGGTAAGAAATTTATGAGCAAACCCTCTGGTAAGTTTTGATAGCGTTTTTAGATTCGATCATGTCCCTTTGAGAAAACTTTTATTGAAAGTATCTCAATCAAAATTATAGACCATCACGGCGAGCTAGTCAACTTTGAACCTAGCTTCACTCCAACTTTCATCATGCTTCATTTCAAAAGAAGGTAAGAATCTATAAATATTCGCAAGTTCGAAATATCAACAAAGTTCTGTTACGGGATTTAACACACCTGTTAATGACATAAATTCACACTACGCACGTTACTACCTTGGCCAGAGTTGGGGTAAATTATCAGGCATAGAAGAATCGTATCGATTGCCATTTGTGTACCAACGGGTTGTTAGTAAATCTTTCGATGCATTGGTACGTTATCTTTAGCCATTATTTCTGCATGGGGCAAAAGCTATAGGCAAGCAAGTCGTGGAAACAGGAAAGTCCATTTTTAAAGAGACAGGAAACAGACCACTGAAACAGGTTTCAAAGGTGCATGGAAAATATGCAGTGCATGAATTATCCCAAAAAAAGTATTAGTAAAATCTTTGATAAAATGGAAGGTAGGTGTAGAAGATATATATAAAAAGAGCTAGCCCTTACAGAAGTAAACAGCTGAAATCAGTGCCTAACTGTAAAAAAAGGAGAACAGTGAGAAAGTTATCATCGATCAAGGCTAAGAAAACTAAAAAAAGACGACGTGAACTAAGAAGGCGTGCATTGGATATATTTGACAAGTAGACAAAACCATCACTATGCAGAAAGAATGTACGAAATCTGAATTGGATATTTTTGCTTTGCCACCGATTCAAAACAGTATTCTGACGACCGAAGAAGTTTCTTACAAACCCATTACATCACTGGACAATTCTTCGGTGTTGGAATTTGTCTCACTCGGATATATCCAGCATTTATTTACGACTCAAGGTGCAACTGATTAAAATGAAGAATGGTAAAGAAGAACTTTTCACCGGGAAAAAGAATCTTAAGGAACCTGGTGGGACTGACGTTTAGCTGACCCCGTTGGTGTAGCTAACAACCTCATGCATTCATTTTAAAACAATAGACTGCACAATTGAATATGAAAAATAAAGCCTATATTGAAAATTTACTGAACTGTGGTAAACGCTGCATCAACTCATCGCGAATAGCCGGCTGGTATCTAGATAAGAATGCGATGGAGATGATTGAAAATCTAGCGGTGGTCCTACTGAGTCGAATGAGGGCTATCTTAAAAGGTCTTCAATGGTAGAAAAGAGTAACATCATTGAACTGATGGGTACAATTCACAACGATCTATTAAATCAAGGTAAACTCTTAATAAATGGAGTGGACTTCCATTTAACACTTTCATTTTGAAAAATGGAATTTTATTTGTACTCAAAAGAAGATGACTTTTATCTGCGCGTAAAAATTCTAGAAGCGACATTGTTCATGAATCATGTTGAGGTCAATCCCAGTATATTATAAGCATTTGAAGCTGTATAACAGCGCTCCAATGCAGTATACCCGTGCAAGCGGGTGGAAGTGGAAACCTTTACACTACCTCCCAACACACAGACTCCATATCTTGATAACGTAGTCATCGGGTAATGACCGAACCTGCTTGTTTTCGGTATGGTGGATAGTGACCCCAACACAGGAAAGCGCACAAAGAATCCATTAAGCATAACAATATTACCAACTTCAATCTATCAGTAAATAGTGTTCAAGTACCAAACTTTCCTCTAGAGTTTGATTATTTGCACGAAAAACCAGTTAGCACTAGAAGATTCTTTCTCTGTTCAAGGGGACTGGAATCAATTATTTTGATAAAGGTCTTCAGGTATCCAAGAAATTCTTTGATGATGGCTGTTTTCTGCTACCATTTGATTTAACAGCAGACAGCTCATAGGATTCGAGATGCGCTCATTTGTTAAACCAAGGTTTGGTACGGATTGAGGGAAGATTCAGAGAAGCTTTAAAGAAAAGCGTCACCTGTATCATTTACGCGGAATATGATGGAAGGCTTGAAATTGACAAAAATCGGAATGTATTCACAAGCTTTTAAAAAAGCTGTATATAGTTATCGCAATAACAATCAGATTTGGATAGGATCCACTCTAGTACACAGCAGAAAACATGGCACATTGCCTTGTGAATGTTGAATACTTCTCACAAGGTCACTTAACCTTCTTTAGGAAGTATCGTTGACTGGATTCGCATCACAGGACAATTTTTTTCGAAAGAAATTACGTATAAATAGCCTACCTCCTTGACTATAGCTACAGATCAGACAGGCGTATTTGGAAACTTGGAACTCAAGCAACTCGATGAGGATCTTATCAGACTTTGGGAAAGTTTTCAACAGTGTTTGTGAACGGAGAATCGGCAAAAGAATTCTTACAAAGCTACGTGACATAGTATGTGATGTCCAAGGAGGACCAATTGTTTATAAACCTAAAAACCGAATGGGAAAAAATTGACTTATCAATTTTAAATAATTTAGTTGAATTTATGCCTCGCAGATGTGCCGCTGTTATAAAAAACAACGGCTAACACACAAAAGAATAATAAAAGTTGCTTAGATTTTTCACAGCCTTTTTGTTGGTGTATTTTGCTTTTGTTTTAAGAACAGTTAAAATACTGATGTAATTTTTTTATTGCAGAGCTTTAAACAACATGCTGACGTGTAAATTAATAAAAAAGAAAAAATTCTTTATATTTTGATTGCAGTTGTCTCTTTCATTCCGACATGTAGTGAGTTGCTCAAGTTTTGCACAGCATTGTATATCCCTTCGATCCTTTACTTCGGAAAATCAGAAAACCGGTTTGTGTCATTGCCAACACAGATCCGTGCCAAAAGAGCGGCGCTCATTGGGTAGCATTCTACTTCACTAAAAATGGACCAGCTGAATATTTTGACTCGTTTGGGAAATATCCAAGTGAAAAACACTTTAAACAATTCCTAAAATTCAACAGTAGAGTGTTTATGATGAACTTAACGATAATGAAAGTGTGAATCTATACCGGAAAATCTATAAAACAGGTTTATTACAGAATGTTAGTTGTTACTGTATTCAATCCTCCTTAAGACAGATTGGCGGTATAAAAGCAGAGTTTTAACCGCTAAGGGTACCAGTTCTGTTTCAATTACCGGTAAAAGTAAAATGAATTCAAGCGTAAGTGACAAGTTAGTGAAAAAGAATCCGACCAAAGTGTACAACAATACATTAGAGAAGAAGCAGAAGTCTTTTTCTTTACCTACAGAGCCCGATGGAGATCATACCGATAGCATAACCTCGATTTTCTGATGCATACGCAGTCATTTCAACCAGTTCTGTCTGCCAAAGATCATAAACACCTATTATAACAACACGTCGACGTTTAAAGTTTTTTCGTGCGGGTCTATGAAGTTAATCTACAATTTGTCTTCTACTCATCTTGGAAAAAGTATAAATAAAAGTTCTGTCATAGCTTTTACAAGAAGTTATTCTTCTCAAAACACAAAAAATGCTTCTCTTTCTTGGATGTGTTACACATTTCTGAAGATATTGGGTAGTGCCATTTTATTACTAATATGTTCTATTCTGTTTCTGAATGTAAAGTTTATTATTCTTAAAGAAAAATTGGTAGGTTTAATAATGATATGTCGTTTCAGAATTGTCTCTTGGTTATGCAATTATGTAACGTTTTTTGTGGATTTTAAATTTTTCGTAATAACAATGTTCTCGGAAATATTTTCAATCAATTCTTTTGTGTTTATTTTCATTATATAATCTTCTGGGTTACACAATAATTTTCCAATTCATTTTTATTCTACGTTGCCCTTCGTGTCTACATAGATGCTGCTTGTAAAACTAATTAACGTTTTGTAATAATTTTAAGTTTTTTATTATGAATTGGTACAATTTGCGTTTTAAAATATGTCATTCGAGAAATATGGTATTTGGGTAAAATAAAAATAGTAATTCATTCGTTTGTGCAACCGCAATTCAGATGTTCTGCAATTTTGCCGTGCCAATATCATAAACATGAATTTCTTGTGCGGTCAGAATGTCTTTCCCTTCTTTCAAATCTATTGTATGTATAAATTTTACAAAGCCTTTAATTATTTTGATTTCTTCTAGTTTGATAAGGTTATATTGTCAATCACAAATTTTGCCGTTTGGTAGTAATTATAAAAGAGTCCAAGAGCGCGAAGGTTCCTGTGAGGGAATGAGTGGTTGAAAGTTTTTGTGTTTGATGAAAAGTCTATCAAATTTTTTGGTTTTATTTCAACATATTTCGGGTTAACTTCTACTGTTTTCCTGTGGCTGTTTTGATATTCTATGGCTTAATTAACTTCCCAGTATATGGGAAGTTCTTGTAATCGCCTCGAAAATCGAAATTGAAATTTTCAACATATCTTTACGTTTTGAGGTCTATAGAGTTTATTTTAAGTGTTTTTAGAAAGAAGTATGTATGTGTGTGTGTGTGTGTACGTACGTACGTGCGTTCGTGGACAGTTTTTTCTACGAGCATAACTCACGTAAATAACGTTGTATCGACTTCGTTAAGGTGTCAATCGAAGCGTCTTTGCAATTTTAAGAGCTGATTAGTTTTTGGGAAATTTCGGTCGGGGGGTTTGTTGTTTTGACCCTTTGAAGGTCATTTCTGTCATGCGTTATATCTCCGGAACCAAACATACGATTTGCAAAGTTAAGGTGTCAATCGACGCGTATTAACAATTGTGTGATTCTATCAAATTTTTTAAAAAAAAAAATTTGGAACCGTTTTTTAATTCATTAAAAAAAAGTGCTAAAAATTAGGTTTTTTTCCATAAACAAAAAGTTTTTAACCTGATTTGCAAAACGCAGTAATTTATGTATATAAAATTTATATACTTCAAATAGTTTTTGTAAGAAAAGCAGCAAAATAACTACTTCATAACTACGTAAAAAATTAAATTAAAAATTAAAAGTCATTAAAAGTCATCATGATTTTCAAGGTCATATTTATCATTTAATATATCTCATGAACCAAATATGATATTTGCATCATTAAGGTGTCAATCGACGTGTACTTACATTTTTGTGCTGTTTTGAACTTTATTAAAAAAATCGTTTCAGCCGTTTTTTGAATTTAATAAAAGAAAATCCGAAAAATTAGGATTTCTATCATAAAAAATAAATTTTTAGCCTGATTTACACAGCTCAATAATAATTATTTATGTAATTTATAGATTGTTATCAGTTTTTGAAGAGAAACCAGCAAATTTGCATGATTTTGAGAAAAACCAAAAAAAATTCATTCAAAGTTACCATGCAAAAAGGGTTTATATATTTTGTTCTAAAGACTTTGTTATAAAGTCAAACAAAGTTTTATAATTATTGCATAATTTGAGCAGATTTTGAGTGATTTTCACAGTGTTTTAATTTTATAAAAAAACTGCTTAAATTTTGAAAACCAACAAAATTTCAATCAAATTTGCTTTTGAGCTAATCAACGCTTTAGTGATCGTAAGATTTCAATTACTTCCTCCATCATTATGTGTACTTTTTACATGCAATTAAACTGATTATTGACATATTCTTTGTTTTCAAGATCAATCGAAAATAAGAAATAATTATTAGTCTCATGGATGTAAAATCGTAAAAAAACGGTCACGGTAATTTTTAACAAAACTATTCAAAATTTCCACCTCTCGAGAAAATCTTCAGTGATTTCAGTGGGCGTAGTAACAAAAAGCGCATTCATTTTTGCTAGCGCTCTTTTGTCCTTCAAGCATCGATATAAAAATAACAAATAACGTAAAACAGGCTTTGTAGCCTGCCCCTTCCGATTGATCCGCGTGAATATTCAATCAAACCAATACATCCCCCCACCAACAAATGCTTTACGTAATCAATGGACGCTCGATATTAACTCAGTTCAATTACTGTTATGAGCACCTCTCATTATTATTATTTAAAGTAGGATTAGTTTCATAGATATTCTTTTTGTTCAATATTTTTAATATTTATGTAAATATAACTGGGAAGTTGACCATGTGGACCTCAAGGGTCGCACCTCGCGGCTTGTTCTGTTTGTTTTCGATATATTTCTTAATTTCGGGATATTTTTAAGAGGGGATGATGTCATTTTGAATTTCTATCGGCTATCAAATTTGAAGATACTTTGGACTCTGTTATTTTAATTCTAACGTATTTATTGAGGGTGTTATGGATTCTTTCGACGTCAAAATTTCCAATTTTAAGACCTGGTGTAGTAAAGTGTAAAGTAATGTTTCCGATATTAAGAAATTTTTTTAAATTGTGTGTAAAAGCACTTTCGTTATCTGTAATGATATGTTTTGGTTTGCCGCATGTTGCAAAATGTTGGTTTAAAGCTGCTTTTATGTCTTACCAGTTTCGTGTGTCCAGTGATATTGCTTGTGCAAATTTTGAAAATTTGCCGATGAGCGTTAAGTAAAAGTGATTTTTATCTATGAACCATATATCCATGTGAACTACCTTCGGTGGTTTATCCGGAATTGCAGGTTTAAAAAAAGGTAATTTAGAAAGTTTTCGCTCATATTTACTGAGTTGGCAAGTGTGACAATTATTGATTATTTTCGTGATCTCTTTCTTTAGGTTTGGGAGATAGTACTTAGGTTTTAATTCTTTGAAGACTTCTTCAATTCCTACATGGTTTATTTTGTTTATGTTCCTTTACGATTTCTTCTTGAATCGCTCCCTTTTCTGTGGAATCAAAAAATAAATAGCTACATTTTATAAATTTAATGGCAGTATGTAGGGTTCTCCACTTCAAATATTCTGTTTGAAATTGATGAAAGGCATGCAAGTCTGGCATATTAAGTCCAGTTACTCCCTTTTGTGGAATTTGATTATTTAATTTGTACTGAAAATATTTATCATTTAATTCTTTAGAAATGCAAATTACTCGTGATTTCTTGAAATATTTCTTCTTTATGATGCGGTTATCTTTTCCCAATTTTATTATTAATTGAATATTATAAACGTTTCATGGAGATTTGGACAAAGGGATATAATTTGTGTTATCTTCGTCAGCGCTATGGCATGTTGCTGCCACTGAGTTGTTTTCGCTATCGTCAGTATTGCCTATAAGTTCGTTGGCGTTTACTTGCATTGTTAAATCATTATTATATGATTTTTGTTTTACGTTAAAGCTTCGATTTTTGTTCGAGCTGGATTCTGTTCGTGATGCAGTGTCAATATGTAAGTTGGGTCGTGAGAGTGCATCAGCAACTTCATTTTCCTTGCCTTTGATATATTCGATTTTGTAATTATATTCCTCCAATTGTAACTTCCATCGTTGCAACTTCGGATTGGGTTCCTTGAGGTTAGCTATCCATGAAAATGGTTTATGATCGGATTTAATTGTAAACTTCCTACCATATAAGTAGGGTCTGATATATTTAATATCCCAAACAATAGCCAGAAGTAATTTTTCTATAGTCGAGTAATTAGTTTCATGATCGTTGAGTACGTGAAGCAAAAGATATAGAGTGGGTGTCTTGGGATAAGACTGTTCCGATAGCTTAATGGGAAGCATCCGTTGTCAGAGTATTTTTTTTTGTTGAAATCGGGATATTTTAACACTGGCTCTGAAATTATTAATTTTTTTTAACTTGTCGAAAGAGTCAACATAGTCTGTATCAAAAGGATTTATTTTTACATTTTTCTTAAGTCTTAGTGTTGATGAATTAGCAAATTTCGAAAAATCTTTAATGAATTTTCTGTAATATCTAATGAGTCCTACAAATGATTTTATTTGCTTGATTGTTTTTGGGATGGGAAAATTCAATATTGATTCTACTTTTTTTGGGTTAGGTTTGACAACTTTGGTTGTAACTATATGTCCAAGGAATTTGGTTTCATGTTTCATAAGTTCACTTTTATCAATTTGGATCTTTACATTAGCAGATGTTAAGACATCTAAGATTTTCTTCAGAGATAAAATATGTTCTTGAAGAGATGTGCTAAAAACAATAATATCATCCATATACGAGTACACGAAGCAGTTCTTTCCGATATATTCTAAAAGGATATCATTCATTAGTCTTTGAAAGGTCGCTGGGGCATTTTTCAAACCAAATGACATTCTAGCAAATTTACAATGTGTTTTATCGGTTGAAAATGCCGTGTTCTGGATATCTTTTTCACTAACTTCGATTTGATGGAAGCCTTAGCAAAGTTGAGAGTCGAGAGTTGTGAAATACATGGATCTCCCTAGTTTATCTTATATGTCATCAATATTAGGTATCGGAAACTTATCGGCGATTGTAATCTCATTAAGTTTTCTATAGTCTACCACCAATCGCCACTTAGTCTTTCCTGACGCGTCACTTTTCTTTGGAACAATCCAAATTGCTGAAAAATAAGGGGATTTACTTGGACGTACGATCCCTTGAGATAGCATATCGTTGATTTGCACTTTCACCTCAGAGCGATGGATATAAGGATATCTATACGATTTTGCAAACACAGGGTTGCTACAAGTAGTTTTTATTTCGTGCTTAATGTTATAAGTGAAAGATAAACTGTATTCTTCTTGAAAGAATATGTCTTTGTAGTTGTTTAATAACTTCATGAGACAACTTTTTTCTTCGGAATTCAAATGATCCTTTCTCAACGTTAAAAGAGGTTCTTTGATTTTATATGTTTCCGACATGTACGAATTATTTATATATAATTCTATTTTTCCGTCTTCTTTCGGCTGAAAATCTTATCGTCAAATTTTATCACCTTGATGCAAATACTTTTAGTGATATACTGATGACTTTTAATGAATTTTTATGATTAATTTAATTTTTTGATAACCATGAAAAAAAAGATTTGCTGGTTTTTTTTACAAAAACTGTTTGGAGTATATAAATTTTATAAATGTTGATTACTGCGTTATGCAGATCAGGTTAAAAATTTACTAGTTAAAAAAATTAACTTTTTACACGTTTTTGAATAAATTAATAAAACCGCTAATTTTTTTTTAAAAACATATATGATAAAATCACACAAATGCTAATACGCGTTGATTCGCACATTAATGATGCAAATCCTAAGTTTGGTTCGTGAGATATAGCGCCTGAGAGAAATGACCTTTAAGGGATCAAAACAACAAACCCTCCCGACCGATGTATCCCAAAAACTAATCAGCTCTTAAAATTCCAAAGGCGCTTCGATTGACACCTCTACAAAGTCAATATGACTTTGTTAACGTGTGTTAGGCTCGTAGAAAATCCACCATCAACCTCTACACACACACACACACACACACACATACAAACTCCTTTCTAAAATCACTAAATATTTTCTAAAGACGTCAAAACGAGAATATATATCGAAAATTTCCGTTTCAATTTTCGAGGCGATTACAAGAACTTACCATATACTGAGAAGTTAGAAAAAAAGAAATTGGTGGGTAAATATGTATATTTATTAATTCGTGGCAAACATGAAAATTAAACCATTTTGTCCCGCCATGGTAGTTGACCTTCTTTCATAGAATAATCAGATAATGTATCCCTAGTTATTCGAGACCTTACGCTTGGCCAAACTGTAGAAGTTCTTACACCATCTAGGGTTTTTTGAACAATGTATTTTCATATCTTTACTTCAGAGCTGCATACTTTTTCATGTTACACATTTTTTATTTGATAAACGCAAGACATGGTATGATCTTCCGTATGCTTTTCCTTTCTCTTATGCAAGAAAATTGTATCTTCCTCGTACGAAAGCAATGCGAGCGACGTAAAAACAGCAGGTTTTTCGGGCGTTTTCAGTGTTCCTATATCAAAAAACGGATAAAAGTCAAATACATGGGGCTGCCATAAAATAAAATTTCTTGGTAAAAAGAAATTTCACGCTTCAAGTAGGAACAATAAAAAAACATTTTGTTGAAATTCCAACGAGGCAATTTCTTCACCATGTGAAGTCACGCAAAACGAACCAATGGACACTCAGAATAACATACCATGTCATGTCTATTTACCTTGACCACTCGTTCCGTCTCACATTGATGACTTCTTTTCACAACCAGAGCACATGTTTACAATAAACGTCTAGAAAACAAGACCTTTAGTAACCAAATTTTCTTTTAGGAATCGAGCCATGTGCTCACGAAAGTCAACCTTATTTAACCTTTGCCAGCTGTGCAGACTATATTATTTATAGCAACTTGTTTATTCGTAAAAATCGAATGACACCGATATTTCATCATTTAATTCCAGGAATCACATTTTTCCACATGGCAAGCAAAAGTCATATACATAAGCTTTGCCAGCGAGGTAGTGGGTAAACCAGCTTATCGTATGATATCATATGACAGAAATCAAATGCGAGAAGATAATCATGGGAGAAACGCCACAATACTCCTCCTGCAGTGGCGAAGCCGCGATATGAAGTAAAAAGGAATCGTATACGTTACATATGAACACATATTCTAAAAGTTCCATAGGCTGAAGCGAACTTAATGTTTTACTTGACGTCCCGAGCTGGTGAATTTTTTTGTTTCACTGCTTCAACCTGTAGTATATGCAGTGGCGGCTCGTCAGGGTGGGCAGGGTGGGCTGGGCCCACCTTGTAAATTCAACATGATTATTTCAATATTCTCCCTATTCTCAATTTAGAATTCTTAATCTAATCGATTACCTTCAATATCCCCATACAAATTGAAGGCCATGAAAACGAAATTTTTTCGATAAATATTACTTCTTTATGTACATATGTATGTATGGATATCTCCAAACACAAATATGTATGTATAATCCATAATGATCAAGGTGGGCCCGCCCGATAGCTAGAGTACAATGCAGACTATCACCCACAGCCCAAATTCTATGCACGTAGCTCGCTACGGCTCGCGTTGGTCCAGGTCCAGGGGGGCTGCATAGCCGCTGGCCCAGCTCGGGATAGCCGCGGCCAAATACATCATCCAGCCATTGAAGCTTATTTCCTGATGTGAAAATCGATTTCCACACATTTCGGTCGCCTAATATTTGGGCTAGCCCAGCCCGGCGCGACGAACAAAATAAAATTTAGAAATGTTATGCTTGATCCACACGCTTGCCAAACCTCCACAAGCCATCGCAAATCCAAACGTGTGAAAAGGGCGTTTGGCCGATCCGACGGTTGTCGGTTTAAGTTTGGAGGTTTGGAGTTTGCGGCAAACGCCAAGCGTGTTGATCAGGCATTAGAGTTTCAAGCGCGTATTTTCGAAGCCGTCGCTCCACATCCCAGCACAAAGCAGTGATCGATTTCCTATAAGTTCCTATTTCGTTTCCTATAAGTAAATCCACCCATACATTTTTATTTATGTACGCTGTACTATTGTTTAAAAGTCAATTAGTGCATACATTATTTCCAGTAGTAGTACATTATTTCCAAATTCCAAACAGTTTTTCTGCGAAAATTCAATTATTGTCTTTTTTTAAATTTTCCTTTTATTACGAGTAAGTTTTTCATGCAGTCAGTTTTCGAAGCAGCGAGTGTGAAGTGAAGTGAAAATGGAGCAGGGATATAGCGAAATTCAGGTAAAAGTAAAAAATAACGATGACATTGTTTGCTTTTTATTAAAAACAAAATTCTGTTCATTAAATTTAGAAGAAAAATTCTTTATTCGCAAATTAAGACCATGTCCGGACATGAAAAATTTAATAAGAAGAGATAATCGTAGCAGTAAAAAAAGAAGTTTTACTAATGGTTGGTTTAGGAAATGTGATTGGCTCACTGGTAGTGAAACATTAAATAAATAATACTGTTGCCACTGTATTTTATTTAATGATAAATCTACAACTCCATGGAATTCTACTGGATATTGTGACTTAAAGAACATAAGTGAGTCAATAAAAAAACACGCGAACTCAGGTAGCCACGTGTATACTTCTTTAAAAGCTAAATTATTTAGAAAAGAACAAATTCCAGGTTTATTCGATTCAATTTACCGCGAAATTTCTATTAAACACAACAAGCTTGTTGATAAAAGTCGGTCCATAATAACCCGTTTGATTAATATGGTGATTTATTTAGCGACTCAAGAGCAAGCATTTTGTGGTCATGATGAGTCGCAATCTTCGTCTAATCGGGGAAATTTTATAGAATTGGTAGATTTAATGACTAAATATGATAGCGATCTTAAAATATTTTTGGAAACATCTTCGGTATTTAGTGGAGTTTCTAAATATATTCAAAATGATTTAATTTTTAGTATAAATTCGGTTTTGAACAGTTTCATAGCTCCCGAAATAAATTAAACACCTTGTTTTTCGTTGCAAATTGACGAAGCTACAGATATTAATAATTTTTCGCAGCTTTCCGTCATTTTTCGATACGCAATGCTCCGTGCCCACCCTGAGCGAATGGGCACGAGCCGCCACTTAGTTTATGTCGTAGTCGGATCGATTGTGAAAAATGCGGGTTTCAACCTGTCGATTGAAATACTGGCGTGTCGGTCGTTGATGTTCACGATAAAGTACTTGAAGTTTCACTTGAGTACTGGATACGGCCCGTCGTAAGGTGATGTCAATGCTGGTTTCACCTTGGCGTTGCGTATGAAAACGTGTGAACTTGTCGTGAGGTGTTTGTTGACAAATATATTTCCTGGGGAATGATGTACCATATGTTCCTGCATAAATATTCGAAGGTCATGAAAGAGCTCCGTGTCGGCGACGCTTACGCTGCTTTCGGTGAAAAATTTGCTCGGTAGTCGTAGGCTTTATCCGTAAACCATTTCCGCTGGGGTGGATGAAATATTTTCCTTCGTAGACCCAAGAGGACCAGAGGCAGAACTTTTACCCAATTGACGGTGGTGTGTAATTTAATAGCTGCTTCCAATGTGCGGCGCCATCGTTCAATGATACCGTTGGTTGCTGGATGCTAATGTGCCGTTCGAAGGTGAATACATCCCAATAATGTTGTAAGCACGATTGACACTTGGCTGTAGAACTATCGACCAAGATATGTTGAAATTTTGGCTGGTACGCCGAATCTACATATCCACGTACTTATTATGGCCTTGGAAACCGAATTTGCGGCAACCTTGTCGACAGGCACGGCTTCTGGCCAGCGCGTAAATTGATTGATAAAGGCCAGTTCTTGACAGTTCTTGAAGCTCATTATCATCGCGTTGTGCTGAAGCTGGGATAGTAGAGCTTATTTTCGAAGCGATACTTACTCGTGATAAGCAGCCTACGACTAAGTTGTCCTAGGTAGGAATATGCTGGATGTCTATACTAAACTGTGCGATAAAATCCAGATGACGCTGTTGTCTCGGGGAGACTTTCGCAGGATTTTGTCGAGAGGCAAAAATGAATGGTTTGTTGTCTCTTTGGATCGTAAGGACCCTGCCTTAAAGAATATATCTAAAATTTTGAATGTCTTCGTACATCGCCAGTAGCTTTCACGAGCCTTCCCAAGAAGGAACTTAAAGGCTCGATGCATGATGCGATGCGATGCTGTAAAACACCACCAATTTCGTTGCCTATAGCGTCTACGCTGAGGGACCAGGAAGCGTCTTAGTTGGAATGTGCCAAGGTTGAAGCGTTGGTCTTGTAAAAGTGGCGATTCATCCCGTTTTTCCGGGCAAGGGGTGTCGTTCGCGAGAAGAAACCGAGTGTCGAAGAAAACGAACAGCTGATCTTTCAAATTGGCATTTAGCATGTTGATTTCGAGTTCGTACCTTGTTAGTCGTTCGAAAACTTCAGCTAAGTGTTTCTCGTGCGATTGCGGGTCGGGGGGAAATATCAAGTTGTCATCGAGATACGAAAACAAAAATGTAGTTAAGTCGCCTGAATAAACCTTTGAAAGATTTTCTCAGCGTTGCACAAACCGAATGTCATGTATAAAAATTCGAAAAGCGGATATGATGTGATGGTAGCTGTTTTTGGAAAGTAACTGAATTCTACTACTGAAAAGGTCGAACTACGCTTTGGTTGCGGTGAGTTTGTCATTGATAGACGCCGTGCCTTTGCGCGTACCGGATGACCTGTGACAATTAAATGATGCGCTGTAAAACAATTCTTTCTGCTGTGAGGAGCAATCAGTGTGATGTCTTAGCACTACTCTAGAAGCATTCCGTGTGCGTTTTTGAGATTGGTTCGTTTTTTCTGTTTGGTCGGCGGAATAACAGAAATGTCGGCCCCAGTGTCGACAAAATCGCACGTGAGGTCTGACAATCGTATACTTGCTAGTCGCTTCTCTTAGCGTGGATGGCGCTAGTTCATTGAAAAATTGCATGGAAGTCTACAGTTTCTCGCGGAATCATGCTGCCGAAACCAACAAACTGTGTAAGCCGGCGCTGATGCATTGTTACCGTTTTTGAGGATGGACGGCTGAATGATAACGCGAGCTAATCGGATGCCCACGAGGCGTTTGCATTTCGATAAGTGTGCGCGATTGACTTTGACCGTGTCGGCTTGAAAATAGGGTTCTAAAATTCATTAAGTTGGAACGATCGCTCAACGCGTTTAATTTTATGTACGCAATCATCAATGCCAGCTTATTCTGAAAGAGAAACAACACTGGCTGAAAGAATGGTTCACAAATTAAGAGTAAGTCGCGTCAACCAAAACTGTTTCAGCATCTCATCAGGCAAGCGAGCGTAATCCATTAAAAAATTGCAACGGCTTCTGATCTCCCATAGCAACTTCCGAGAAAGGTTGTGATTATCATCCATTTTAACGAGTCGTATTCGTCGTGACTCCAGGCCACTCACGAGACACGATAATTTGGAAAAACCACCCGAGATGCGACTATTTACGAAGACCGCTTCTACCTGTGAAAACCAGAGCTCTACGTCGTCACTCCAAAAAGAAGGAACTCTAACCGCGACACGACTAACCTCGTTGTGCACCGCGTGGTCATCGTGGGTGGTACTAGTATCATGTAAAACAACCGCGGTCGCCTTCTGTTTGCAGGCAGAAGCATCATGGAGTTGGATTCTTAGCGTCGTTCGTCTAGAGATAGAGAGGTTACGGTTCAATTGATGGGGAGGTATTCACTAAGAATTGGCACAATTCCAATGTCACTTAATGAGAAATTGTACTGTAAAGCCCGCATAATCGTCACTTCTGGCTTTACACTGACGTTACACTTTACACTGCTTGACATCTTGTACGTGATCTCAATGTGACCGATAGGCGATGGTCAGAATATGCAAACTACGGAAAGCACTTACAAGTTCGATATGAAGGAGTTGTTCCCCCATGATTTATTTATTTATTTATCTGTTTATTTATTTATTTATTTATCACATTTAAACAGAAAATTCCAATTAAAAAATGTGAAATAAGAACTAATTTATATTATATATTGAAGAGAATTGGAAGGAGTTAATTGAATGGAACATTTTCCGAAATTCATTTAAAAGCTGCAATACTGGAAGGAAAGGATCCAAGCTGGAGCCTATCGTGAGTTCTAGGCAAACGGAGCAGCGGAGAATGAAAGTATACTTCCGTTCAGGCGAAAGGTAAAGTAAATATACCGATAGAACGAGATGGTCTTTTGGTTTGTCTCAGTGAGACTCGGTGATCGATGTTGACTTCAATGTAATTATGGAACAACTTGTACAGAAAGCACAAATCCAAATACGTTCTTGGCGCAGCTAAAGACGGTAAGTTGAGTAATGACAGGCGTTCTTTATAGGGAGTGTAAGGGATATTGAATTTAAATAGGAGAATCCACACTTCACGCAAATCGTTGAAGATAAGCATATTCGTAGAAACGCTTACCCAAAAATTCGAAGCCAATTCGAAAGCTTAAAAATAATAATAGTAGGGACTAGGCGTGTGTAGCTCATCGCGGATATGATTCAGTGATCCAAATCATCTTAGAGATCCAAATGATTCGAATCAGTGAAATCTGTTCATTTGGATCAGTGAATTTTTCATATCTCATGGATCAGAAGCATAAGACACAAACCAATCTTCCGCGATCATGTTCCATTCAGTAATATCTCACAGGTTCCTCCGTAAGAGAAGAGACGGTGCAGCTCGCATTTGGATGGGCATGATGAATGTGCACATGAGTTGATATGTTTGTAAATAATTTGCTGAGCTGCCAGAAGTAGTTTACAGGTAGATGCATATATTAAGATGCAATTTAAAGTTTTGATTGTAGTAGTTTAAAATGTGAAACTATACAATATGATCTTAGTTGAAAGTACAGGTTTTTTGTCATTGTCAGACAGTAAAGGCGCAATTGTGCTTTTATATATTTTGTGTAGAAATTATATAATAATATATTTTTCATATAAAAATGTAACTTTATTAACCTTTAAGTATGGACGTGGAGTCTCAGAGGCTTCGCGCGGTTCTCAAGTTCTTTGTTTCGCACACTTCCCCCCGCTCCCCACACCCATGCGTCTCAGTAATTTCTCTTATAGTAGCAATATAGACAGTGAGGGAGGAGGTTGCGTCGCTGGGTGCATAGCACGTGAGTAATATTCCACGTCTACTGTTGTCATATAAAATATTTTGATAGTTTTTGTGCTTGTTTTAGATTTTTGTTATGGAAAGTGGCTGAAAGTAGTAAATCGAGTAGCGCTAGTTCAAAACAGCCTGAGAGGAAAAAAAATACGACGAAATGATTCGTCTTTCGAAGAAGAATTGAATTATATATTGTTGGCTTCGGATCAGTCAGACGATGATCAACTATTGCTCGAATTTTGGGTAAAGATATTGTTACTAAAGATGTCCAGACACCACCAGGCAGTCAGGGAACCAGAAAAGCATGTAAAATATGCAAGACCGGTCCTTTCATATGTGCAAGATGTGCAATTGCAAAGGGCGCTATTTAAGAAGGGCGCTAAAACCCTAAACTGATAAAATGGAATACCTATTATCTACACTTACTGATAATTTTAGTTGCATATTGCATGAATAAGATGAAAGTAGCTTACAAACATCCTATTAAAATATTATTTAGTGCAATTAACACATTTGTTGCGGTTGCGCAACTATGGAGTTTTATTCAAAGTGTTGCGCCAAATTCTATCACTCACCATGAGGTGTTAAATTTATTCTACCACGATCGAGCAATCCCAAATCTCGCACACAGTTTATACATTCGGACATCAATGGCTCCGCAGCTATACACATATGTATGTATGGACTAATGTAGATACACACGTATTCAACGCATTGATCAGGCACTCCGTGCGGTGGCCGCCACTAGCACTGGCTGGTGTGCAGAATTCATATCTTGCACGGGCTGCCTATATAGTTTGCATGGAAATAAGAACGATTGATTTTCGTTTCTATGGGTGCAGATAGGCGCAAACAGTGCAGAAATAAAAACTTGCACCGTGTAGGGCAGAAATAGGAATTATGGGATATGAGTTGTAAAGTACGTATGTGAAAATAATTGAATTATTTGTGAGAATAAATTAAGATGCACCATTTCATCATTGAAAGCGTAAAATGTTTACATAATGAGTAAAATATTTGGATTTTTAACATATTTTACCTCCTCATGCATTGATTGGAAATTTATATAATTTATTCATAAACAAGACTTATTTTGCATCTGAAATTCTATTGCATGTTAACTTACTTCATTTGGTTTACTTTATCAGCTGCACGATGTTAATAATTTTCGCATAAAGCTAATTAAAAGCAAATGTATTCCAATGTTTTTGGAAGCTAGTGTTTTTAGAAAGCATAAAATAGATGTTATGTACATCTTGGTTATCAATGTAGAAAGTATATAACGATTTTCCCTTTTGATTTTCCTAGACCCAAAAACGACAGTTTTCTTGCTGATTTAGCGGAAAGCGAGTGAGTTTTTTTCAAAGCAATTTGTTCTTCTTAGAGCTAAATTGATTGCTTTGGAATTAGATATATCACCAAATTTTCCACTGTCTTCTTCTCTGCGCTCTCGCCGCCATAAATCTTTTTATTCAAACGAAATTGTTGAAGTTTTATTAGATCCTGAAATGCAATATAAAGTTAACTAGTGAAAGATTTTAGCAGCTCCGAAATCATCATAGTATTATTTGTTTCTTGTATGATATCCATGAAGCGGCTTTATTAGATAATTTGAATATCCTATGTAAGAATCTAGAAAATGCTTTAACATTTATTTACTCAAAAGATTTAAATGGCGAAGAGTTGTAACAAGAATTAATGATGTTGTCTACGTTCGTTAAACCTGGCAGTTCACCCTTGAATGTATTAAATTACATTTATCAAGCACATTTAGATGAAGCATTTCCAAATTCGGTCATTGCCTTGAAAGTGCTTAATACGTTGCTAATTACAGTCGCGTCAGGCGAACCTAGCTTTTCGAAACTAAAATTAATTAAAAAATTTTTTAGGAATACAATGACTTAAGATCGCCTGGTAGGTTTAGCTATTTTGTCAATAGAAAAAGAGTTAGTAGAAAGATTAGAATATGACCATTTGACTGCAGAGTTTGCGAAGCAAAAGGCTAGAAAAGTGCAATTTGTTTAGTTCTTAGTTTTTTTTGAGCTATTTTTAATTTAAAGATTTTTAAATGAGCTTTCTGTGATTTTGCAAATTTAATCTGAGGAATAGGCCTACCGGGGATACCTCATTAAAATAAGCGCGTAAAAAATTCTACCTCATGGGCTACATAGAAACGACTATTATTTGGCTTGGGGGCGCAAAGTTGCACTTTTGCACAGGGCGCCACAAAAGCTTGAGCCGGTCCTGAGAATATGTCCCGCAAAGA
The DNA here is from genome assembly GCA_963942545.1 of Oxycera nigricornis. Lineage (NCBI taxonomy): Eukaryota > Metazoa > Arthropoda > Insecta > Diptera > Stratiomyidae > Oxycera > Oxycera nigricornis. The sequence continues at coordinate 57,126,745 of OZ012661.1, forward strand.
AGCAACGAATGACCACTTACATATGTTTGTGTGGAGTGCAGCAAGCGTGTGTGCCTGCAATGTTCTCATCCATTGTGCGTTGACTGCCATCAGAATTTCCGTTTTTTAATTTTTTTAAAAAAAGTGCAAAAAATTAGGTTTTTTTTTCAAAAACACAAAACTTTTAACCTGATTTTCAAACCTTAGTAATCAATGTTTATATAATTTATATACTACAAATAGTTTTTGTGAAAAAACCAGCAAAAGTTTTTTTCATGATTACGAAAAAAATTAAATAAAAAATAAAAAATCATTAAACGTTCAAGGTCATTTACGTCAGTCATTATATCTCGAGAACCAAATATAATCTTTCGATCATTAAGGTGTCAATCAACGCGTATTAACATTTTAATGATGTTCTTATATTTAAAAAAAAACGTGTTTTTTTTATTTATTAAAAAAATTGGAAAAGTAGTGTTTTTTTCATAAAAAAAATCATTTTTAACCTGATTTGCACATCGTAATAATAAATGTTTATAGAATTTGTAAACTTTTATCAATTTTTGTTGAGAAACCAGCAAAAACTTTTCTCATGATTACAAAAAAAATTAAATTAAAAATATAAAATCATTCAAAGTCACCATGTAAAAAGGGTTCATTCGAATCATTATACTTTAAATCTCTTATTCTAAAGACATTGTTGTATAGTCAATCAAAGTTTATTAATATTTGCAAAATTTGAGCAGATTTTCAATAGTCTTCACAGCACCATGTTTTAACTTTAATTAAAAAAACTGCTTTGTAACCTGTCCCCCCTCCGATTATCCGCGTGAATAATCAATCAAACCAATGCACCAAAATCCTTCCGTAATCAATTGACGCTCGCGTAGATGTTACGATTAATATTAAGTCATTCCAATAACTTTTATGAGAGGTACATTTTTATAATTTGAAGTTGTATTATTTCTATAATTATTATTGTGTTTAATATTTTTAATATCTACATATGTAGATATTATTGGGAAGTTGACCGTGTGGACCTCATGAGTCGCACCTCATGGCTTGTTTATATATTGTACTTGTGTTTATTGTACTTGTGTTTAGAAAAATCAATAAACATAAAAAACAAAAAAAGGATAATATTAATCAAATACTTATAAAAATGATAAAAATGGAAAAATAATGCTGTTTTATAATGTTGTTTTAGTTTGTCATTTAATTTTTGATTTCAGTATAACATAATAAATTCATGAATCCAAGAATTGCGAAAGAAGTATCACTTCCCTGCGCGTACTTGTAACATACACTTTTTTTAACGTTTGTATATTAAATTAGTAGATAAAAAGGTTTTTGTTGTTGTAATGTTAGATTTAGTTATTCTTAATGTGTCAAAATGATAAGTCTGAAAAAGTCTGAAAAAGTGCCATGATAGTTGATTTTTATATTCTGTATAATTATAGTAAAGAAAATTGTTTACATCTACTTTTTTTCTTACCAAAGACCTATATTTAGACATAGATAGGGTTTTGCCGCGATTCAGAATCAGTTTCTAGAAAAAAATTGCATGTTATATAGTAGCCTGAGAGAGATTCCACGTCCGCACTAGTGTTTAAAATATTTGACGTCCATACTTAAAGGTTAAGGTTTTTTTCAGTCAAATATGGGCTTTAAGATTCGGAAACCTACGATCGTAAGTATTCCGAATGGAGTTTTATGAACTCAAAAATCAAATAAACAACTTATACATCTACAGATTTAGCTAATTGTATGGTAACTCTGAATTACGGAAGCCAATATGGAATATCAAACCAATTTGTGTTTGTTTACATTCTGATTTGGTCCTGTATGAAACACACTGAGTTGTTGTTTGCGGTTGTGTCAGTCCAGTATAGTCCTTTTCATAATGTTTACAATATACAGTCAGAAGACTTTGCTCAGCGGGAAGAATCCTCTTTCAAATGGGAATCATAAAAACAGATTACTCAACATTTGATCTGGATCATTTCTTCTAACGAGTGCGTCGCGCAAGTTAATAGCTATTTTTGCTACGTATGGTCGTTTTTAAGAATTTTTTTGCTTGGTTCCTGAAAAGGGCAGCAATCGGAAATGTTGGAGGATAGTATCGCTTTAACTTAAAGTACAGAATGCTACTATTTGTTAACGAATTTGTACTTTCTAAAAATATTAAGTGTAAAAACGTGTGATTAGTGTTTTAGGTAATAGCGATAGTGATAGGTATATTTGTTAGTGAAATATACCTTATAATAAGTTTATTGTGAAAGTAATGGAGCCTATTAAAAAGAAGAGTCCATTATGGTACCACTTTAGTGAGTTGGATAATGGCAGAGCAAAGTGTAGATATTGTGCACAGACGCTGACAATTCCAAATAAATCGATCGGTAATTTGTACCGTCACATGAGGCTTAAACATCCAACTATCCAAATACATTTGGAAAGGCAGACCTTGGTAGGTAATACATCTACGGAAGTGCTTTTGAATCCAAGGAGTAGGACTGTATTGACTTCTGAAGAAGATGTGGCAACTTCTACTGTTTCGCAACGAACCACATCAGTTACAACCCTCAGTTATAGTCAAAGCCAACTCAATATTATGTATTTTTAACTTCCCAGTATATGGGAAGCTCTTGTAATCGCCTCGAAAATCGAAATTGAAATTTTCAACTCTTCTTTCACGTTTTGAGGTCTATAGAGTATATATAAAGTGTTTTTAGAAAGAAGTATGTATATGTGTGTGTGTGTACGTACGTCTGTACGTTCGTGGACACTTTTTTCTACGAGCATAACTCACGTAAACAAAGTCGTATCGACTTCGTTAAGATGTCAATCGAAGCGTCTTTGCAATTTTAAGAGCTGATTAGTTTTTGGAAAACTTCGGTCGGGGGGGTTTGCTGTTTTGCCCGTTTGAAGGTCATTTCTGTCATGCGCTATATCTCGCGAACCAAACATACGATTTTTTGAACAAGGTGTCAATCGACGCGTATTGACGTTTGTGTGATCCTGTCAAATTTTTAAATAATTCTTGGAGCGGTTTTCAAATTTTTTTAAAAAAAGTGCAAAAAATTAGGTTTTTTTTCAAAAATAATAAATTTTTAACCTTATTGTCAAGTCTTAGTAATCAATGCTTATAAAATTCATGTACTCCAAACAATGCTCGCAAAAACGTCATCAAAACTTTTTCTCATGATTACGTAAAAAAAAAATTAAAACTAAAAAACCATTAAAAGTCATCATGATTTTCAAGGTCATTTTTATCATTCACTATATCTCACGAAACAGATATAATATTTGCATCATTAAGGTGTCAGTTGACGTGTATTAACATCTTTGTGAAGTTTTTAACATTATAAAAATTCGTTTTAGCCGGTTTTTTAATTTAATAGAAGAAAATGCGAAAAATTATGGTTTTTTTCATAGAAAATATTTTTTAACTTGATTTGCACAGCACAGTGATCCAGTTTATAAAATTTATACATTCTTATCAGTTTTTGGAGAGAAACCGGCAAAATTTTATTCCATGATTATGAAAAAAACAAATTAAAAATAAAAAAAATCATTCAAAGTTATCATGTAAAGAGGGTTCATACGAGTGCTATTACTTTATATCTTTTATTCTAAAAAAAATGTTGTAAATTCAATCAAAGTTTCAAGATATTTGCATAATTTGAGCAGATTGTTAATAGTTTTTATAGTCTTTTAATTAAAAAAAAATTGCTTAAATTTTGAAAACCAGCAAAATTTTTCAACACCAAAAAGGCCCCCACCGATTGATCCGCGTGAATATTCAATCTGTTCTCATCGACCAAAAACCTTACATAATCAATGGACCCTCCCGTAGACGATATGATTCATATTAACTCATTCCTGTTACTATTACCTCTCATTGTTGTAATGTTGTTGATGTTTATGTAGATATTACTGGGAAGTTGACCGTGGGACCTCAAGGGTCGCACTTCGCGGCATGTTTTTAATAAGCCGGTTTCAATAAAAAAATGTTGCCCTTATAGACAAGCAAATTCTGAAATTAGTAGTGAAAAACTATCATCCATTTTCTCTGGTTGAGTAGCCTGAAATGAAGGAATTATTCACTATGATCATTTCTGGTTATAAATTACCGACAAAAAAAACCTTGTCAAACAGCCATTTGCCGAAATATTACCAGGAATGCTACGAAAAAGTTCAAGCTGACATAAATTCTGCTAAAGCTTTATGCTTAACAACAGACTCGTGGACATCCATGAATAATGTAAGTTTTGTTTCACTAGCTGCACATTACATAGACTCAAATACCAAGATAAAATCCTATCTTTTGGCTTAAAACCTTGTTCGGAAAAACACACTCCTGAAAATCTGTCTAATTGTTTAACCGAAAAAGTGCAAGAGTGGAAAATCCAAAATGAAATATTCTGTGCAACTAGTGATAACGAGGCGAATATAGTTGCAGCTATTAAGAGAGGAAACTGGGAGCATATAGGATGTTTTGCCTATTCGATAAATCTGTTCGTGCAAAGAAGGCTGAAAGAATTGAAACCACTTTTATGCAAAGCAATTGTAGAATTTTTTAAAAAAAAAATTCATCAGTATTGGCCGAATTAAAGGATATTCAGCAACAAATGGCGCTTCCTCAATTAAAACTGAACGTTATGACGCGTTGGAATTCCCATATGATATGCTGATCCAGTTTTCCATATTAAAAGAAGCAATTGTTTCCACTTTGGTGATACCAAATAGTGATCTTCAAACTTTGACTTTGCGTGGCGGGACCGTTATTAAGAGTGCTATAAAAATTTTGGAGATATTTTACAAAATAACGGAAGAGATATCCTCTGAAAAGCGTGTTACTCTGTCAAAAGTGCCTGTTATGTGTAAAATTATGATAAACCACGTGAACAAGCATAAAAGTGAAGAATCTACACCTTCAGAGATTAATTCATTTCTAAACACATTGAAGCAGCAGTTTGCTGGCAGTGTTGTAGAATTTATTTTTGCATTGGAGAAAAACGCGCTGCCATATTGGTCAACCCTGACCGGAATCGCGATAGAAAGAATACTGCCATCGACCCCGTGCGCGCGGCGGCCACAAATGTTAAGCTGTGAAGTGAAATAAAAGTATTGGAATAATAAGAAGTTCTTTATTTTATTCTATTAAATCCTAGAAGTGGGATAATATTTCGGTCGAGAAAGTTTAAGTTAACGCGGATGTAATCGAGTTTCGGCGGTATTGAGTGTATTTAAAGTTGCAGTAATGACTGAACGAGGTGGAGACGACGATACGTGTGGATCGGTATCCACTGTACAGCACAGATACCTTAACTTCGATAAGATTCTGCCGACACTTAACCCGGTAAGTGGAGACAACCGAAATATTACTACGTTCAAACAGCGCATGGAGGAGTTTTGTAGGCTGTACGGTTGGGATGAAACAACACTTGTGCACCACTTGCTTGGAAGTCTTGAAGGAGTTGCCAAATTGTGGCGGAATGCCATATCATCTGAAGAAAGAACGTGGGCGAAATGGAAGGCATTGCTGTTTTAAACTTTTCTAACACAAAAAAGTCAATTTGATTCACGCATTGGGGCTCAGAACTACACGAAAAGACTAGGGCAGAACATAACGGAATACTATATACTTAGAAAAGCTATCACGTTGCATCAAAGCACAAATGGATGAGAGTGAAACAATCGAGTGGATTGTGAAAGGAATCAACAATCATCGCTACAGAGATCATCTGGGGCCACTTTCGCGGTACAGAAAACCAGTCGAGCTGCTACCCTCTCTTGTCGCTGCAGCAAAATACATACCCGAAGATAGGATAGATAGACTTGCAACTCAAACTAATAAATACGTCGGCGCTGATTTAACAAAAAGAGCGCCAACATGTTTTAAATGTAGCCAACCTGGACATTACGCACGGGACTGTGGTAAACCTTTCCGCAACGTCCAGAAGTCAAACACATACACAAAATCTGGCCACCAGCAAGTGCTACACGTACAGAGAAACAGTCATGTGAAATATGTAAAAACCGCAAGATTAACTAAAAACAAAAATGTCCAGTGTTACATCGATCTTGGAAGTAGTTGTTTGACAATAAAAGAAGCGACCGCTAGGCAGCTGGGATTGACGTTGTACGAAAACGATAACCTACAAAATTTAGTAGGCAACGGAAACGGCATCGTGAAGCCAATCGGACTCTTAACAACAACAGTCGAAATCGATGGAGTAGCGGCGCTTGTAAAAATTCATGTGGTATCAGATTCCGTCCAAAGTATCCCTTTGTGAGTTGGACATCCGTTTACAGAACAATCGCACGTCACCATCGTCAGTAACGCTTACGAATTACGAGTGTTGGACGCACGAAACAGTTCTACTACGGTGATGGACATGTCAACAGAGAATCGTGATAAGGTGCATTTAGTAGCATGTGACAACGACATTAGCTCTGCCAACTACCTCGGACATATTGCAGTTTCGACTGATGTAGCAAACAGCAGTTGGTATGTCGAGGGAGGTTAACGTGATAGTAGTGATGCAGGCTATATCATTCCGCGATGTTTAGTATTAACCGATGACACCGGAAGAACCTCTGTTCCAGTTCTCAATATATCGGATAAAGATGTCATCGTACAAGAAGGTCAGGTTCTTACCAAAGGAGGGAAATACCAATACGGAGACGACCGCAATACGATAGAGCGGGAAGTTAATACGGAAAATGTTCTTGTTGAAGATATTCAAAACGATGTAACGAGAAGTGATTTAAACAATTTATTAAACATCATAAACATCTATAAAAAATTGATTTCCAAAAATATATTTCAGGTCGATTGTAGTTCCGATATGAAGATGAAGATCGATCTTTCAATGGATAAACCTGTGTGCTAGAGACCATATCGACTATCATATGCAGAACGGCGCAAATATAGTAGAAGACAGCGTCTCATCTTACGTCAGCCCGATCATTAAGAAGAAAAAAGAGAGAGTTAAGAAAAAAACTGGAGAATAAAGAATGTGTGTCGACTTTCGGGGTCTCAACAAAGTAAGTGTTAAAGAAAAATTTCTCTTGCCCTGTATAGATGATCAAATCGATCAGCTTTATAGGATACGCCACTTTACTAGTTTGGATCTCTGTAGTGGATATTATCAAGTTGAAATAAGCGAAAATTCATGCAAAAAAACTGCTTTCGTGACGCCTGATGGGCACTTTCAGTTTAAAAGAATGCCGTTTGGGCTATGTAGTGCCCCAGCTGTGTTTCAAAGACTTATCAACACAGTTTTGAACAAAACTCCTTATGACAATGGCATGGCCTACCTTGATGCCATAATCATCACAAGCCATTCAATAGAAGACGGCTTAGGTAAATTGGAGCAAGTATTTAAGGTGATAGAATCCTCGGGTCTTACAATTCGTCTCGACAAATGTTATTTTTTATGTACAAAATTGAATATCTCGAATTTCAAATCTCCTTGAATACCATCGAACCAGGTGCTAGAAAAATTGAAGCTCTACGTCATTTTCCGATAACCAAAGACAATCATAAAGTTCATAGTTTTATTGGCCTATCTAGTTACTACCGTAGGTTCATCAAAAACTTTTCAATTGTAATGAAACCTCTAACGAAATTGTTGGCGAAAAATGTTAAATTTGAATGAAATTCACAACATCAAAACGCTTTCGATACTATAAAATCATTATTAACTAGTTTTCCAATCCTTCGGGTCTATAATTTACACGCCAAAACAGAAGTACACACTGATGCCAGTGCATTGGGTGTAGAAGCTGTACTACTTCAAGAGCAAAATGATAAGAAGTACCATACGATAGCTTATTATAGTAGAAAAACTTCTAAGGAAGAGTCTAAATATTCATACATTGAATTGGAGACTTTAGCAATTATTAGTGCTCTAGAAAAATTCAGAGTATATTTGATAGGAATAAATTTTGTAATAAAGACTGACTGTAATAGTCTTCGAATTTTGGATTCAAAATGGGAAATGAAACCAAGAATAGCACGTTAGTTTATGAAATTATCAGAATTCAATTACCACATTGAATATTGGATAGTTTCACTTAATAGAGTTGCAGTTAGTTTAAGTAGAAACCCTGTATGTAATGAGGATACTGGTGCAGCTAGTTTACACATTTTCGGAAACACAATCACACAAAGGGTTGCTGCAATGCAACGTCAGAGTGCAGAAATATTGCAAGTTAGAAATAAACTTGAAGCTGCGGATGCACAAACCCACGAAAAATTTACTGTGCATAATGAAAGAGTGTACAAGACTACTAAAAACAGATGGAGATTTTATGTTCTGACCAAGCTCAGATATTAAATTATCACTGAGGCCCATAAGAATTTATGTCACCTAGGAATTAGGAAGACTGTACACAAGCTCAAACACTGCTACTATTTCCCTAAAATGCAAGAAGAGGTAGCCAAGTATATAAATCGGTGCATAAATTGTCTCTACTATAAAGTCCCAACTGGAATGCAGCCCGGATTCTGACATCCTCTTTCTTGACAAAGGGAACACACCCTTCCACAGCGTACACGCAGATCATTTGGGGTTATTTGTTAAAACTAAAGCTAACAATAAATATGTTTTCGTGTTAATAGACGGATTCACCAAATATGTATTTTTAAAATCCGTTTATAACGTTGATACAGAGGAGGCGGTACTCTGTCTGAATGAATTCATACCAAATTATGGGAAACCTAGTAGAATAATTACCGACCGCGGAACTGCGTTTACTGCCAAGAAGTTCGAAGAATACTGTCTTAAACTGGGGATAAATCACATCAAAGTAGCGAGTCGTACGCCTAGGGCCAATGGCCAAGTTGAACGACTAAATGGGAGTATAGTATCCGCCCTTAGCTCTTTGTCGAAGGGATTAGTTTGTTTATATTGGGGTAAAAAAATTGGAGAAGTCCAATGGGCTTTTTATAACTCTGTACAGAGTGTAACAAAAAGGACACCTTCTTGTCTAGTGTTTCGATATGAAGGAATGGGGTTTCATGATAGTCCGCTTACTAGAGAGATCTAAACAGTGAACAACCAGGTTGAAAATTCACCGCTCACTCGAGATGAGGAGAGATTGTTGGAAGATAATAGTGATAAGATGCAACGTCAATTTGACGAAAGTCGGGTAAAACCACTGACCCTATCAATCGGGCAATTGGTGCTGATGAGGACAGATGCGGCGTCAACTGGTGATAGTAGAAAGTTAAGCCCTAGATTTAAGGGTCCTTATCAAGTTAAAAAGGTTTTGCAAAACGACCGATATGTCATCGCCGATGTGGAAGGAGAGCAACAGTCTAGCCGTTGCTTCGAGTGGGTCTTTTCTATCGATCTCTCAGCACTAAATTCTTCTAAAGTATGTCAAATCACTTCATTGATCGAATTGCTATGATAATAATTTCACTTATCAAATTTGAATTTTGTAGCCATAAGCTTTTTCTGATTTGAGTTTTGTAATAAACTATGAAATGAATTCATATGAAGCTTGACTTTGTGGAGGCACGAGCATGACGAGGTCGCCATTAATTGTAGTATGACCGGGTTTTTCTTGAATTTATTTATGCGTTATAGAAAAACTAGGTGACGCCCGTTACCTGACAGCACGACCACGGCTAGGCTTGTTGATGGGTTAAGCTCGTTATATTTCAACTATTTTATTATTTGTATCCGCGAATTATAACAAGCTTAACCCATCAACAAGCCTACCTTGGTCGTGCTGTCTGGTGACGGATGGTAATGACAGCACCTGAAGAGGATGCTATCCGTCACCCCGAAACCACATTTCCCATTTATCACTTGTCGCCAGAGGCAAGTTAAAGATTAGTCTTTCGAAAGAATAATATTGTTTGGTAAAGAAAATGAATTGCACTACAAGATATTGAGCACTTACATCTTAATTTTTGTACATAACCACGGTTTTAAAAGAATCAACTGCTCAATTCTTACAAAAGTTTGTGCTAAGATATTTTACCTTCCTCACAAATAGTATTGTGGAGAATTACTTTTCAAAACTTTCGTCTTTTGGAACGATTGTTTCCAAGCCTAGAGCTTCTAGTCCTGAATCCTATAACTCATCAGAATATTTAAACAGTGATGTTTCTGTAAATAGCCTATTTGATATGTTTCACTGCTTTGCCTTAGATTCTGTACCTTATTTCTGCACATTAAATCATTCATTCTCAAACTGCTTGCTGTATTTCCTTCATTTAAGTTAGGTTGTTTCTAGGCAATGTATCCTTATAGTAAATCTTAACATTCACCTGACCGCAAACCAACTAATCATATTTAGGAACAAGGTAAGCGAAGAAAATCGAAATTAACAGGAAATTTTTCAAGACAATTATTCAAGTGGTATGGATACTCTTGAAACTCAGTACTTTGAAGACGCTCAGAATGTTTCCACATCGCCACATATCTCCATACAGATTTGTTATAAACATTCCACGTTCAATATTATTTTATTTTCAAATTTTATCTACTCTCATGCTTCATCACCTATCTTTTCATTCCAATTCATGTCACCATACCCAGCTGGAAAATAACACCTTGTTAATCGCAAAGTGTTGCTGAATTTCCTACTGGGCAACATGTCAAAATTTTCTGAGCAAATGACGTCACCGCAGCTTTAGAGGAGACTACCTGGTTGTCTATATACCTCAGCTAACTAGCGATACAAAGCTATGATTGGTGATATCCAGAAAGTAATTAATTCAATGTTAACAAAGAAATCAACACTGAAGTGGAATCAAAAAGTAACTAAATAATAGTAGCAAATTTATGTTTGCTTTTTACATACCCAACAGGTGAGTTCGTACTGTAAACGTTTTATGACAAATTTAGAAAAAAAATCGCTATAATTGTTCAAAAATGTATGTAATGTGCCAAATTCAAGTAATGAGATAAAAACTGGATAAAAATCTCTGAATGTTTTGTTGTCGGATAGAATGAAAGAAAATTTCTACTCATCATATGATATATTTATTCTTTAAAGTTTAAGAATAGCTCCCGCGCTGTGAAAAGAAGACGCACTATAATCCACGAAATTTACAGCAATCAGTGTGGTAGGCCATGTAGGTAGGGTACGTGCCTATACACAACACCAAATCCGCAACCGCACCTACAGTGGGTACGGAATGTTCAAAACCAGAGAATGTCGCAAGTATGTTGCACAGGTGTATATCGCTACCCCATGTGGATGGGCACTGTACCCAGGGCACATACCTGAGGCATTCTTTGCTTCTATTTTCATCCTATTGTGAATGTTCCGTACTCACTGTAACGTGGGTACGAATTCGTTGTTGTGGTTAGACACGTACCCAACCTATATGGCCAGTTGCGTTTTTTGCAGGGCGTTGACACAGAATTTTCTTAGTAAACACGTTATGTGTGAATAAAAATGATACCAGAAAAAAGGAAATTACCTATTAAGATTTGTTATCCAAAAGATAAAGGTGTTGTCTTGAAAAAGAAATTTTTTCTTCGAGTCATGTAGCATTGAAATTTTTGAAAATCTGTAATATTGAAATTAAATCAGAAGTCCGGAGTTTTTGGTTTATGAATCTTGTCATTTTTGCACAAAAAATTACTCATGGTAAAACCAATTTCATTATCTAAGCCGTAAGCCATTTTTGTCGTTTTGTAACTATTTTCCCGCAATTTTAATCTCGATAACCAAATGTGCAAAGTGTCGTTTTTTTCTATTATTTAAACTAAAAGCCGGCTTTTAACTTTTTGCATGCATTTTCTCAATGGTTTTTGAGCATAAACATGACTTTAGCTTGTTTTTATAGTGCATTGCCCCATGAAATAAGAAAAATCCATGATTACATTTTCTAAAGTAACTCAACGAAAGCATTTAACCGGAGAAAAAAATCTTGAAACAGTAATACTTAAAACTCAATCTATTGACAACTGAAACGAGGACATTTAAGAGTAAATAAAATTGCGCCCTAGATTAAGCTTTGGTCAATGCACAAATTTAATTAAATTCTAGTATGCACTTTCCCGCATACCGAAATTCATCGGCTGAGATGTACTAAGTAAACCAAAAAGGAAACGACTATGCTGTATGCAAAAAGCTACGAATGAAAAGATTTGATTTTTTCGTCGTTTACAATCCTAACTGCTGAAAACTAGAAGGTGCTCGGTATCTTTTGTGAATTTCAACCGTTCACATGTGATAAATAAGTATTTCAACTTCAATGACACACAACTATTTTTGTAAATGTGTTGAGTTTCCAACAATAACAGCCAATTCTGCCTATTGAAATTGTTATAAGTGGTGAACTGATAAGTTCTTTATTAAAACGCTAATTTTTGCAATACATTTAATGTTTAGATATAATGTTATGTTGGACAAAATATTAAATAAATTAATATAAGATAAAGCAAAATAAGGTGTTTAAGCTTAAATAAATAAAAGAATTACAAAACTTAACTTAAAATGTCCGCAAATTAGGGAAATTTCACAATATTGAATAATTTTTTGACAACGGTTGAGAGGGTCTGGTATTTCTATCTTGACTGCAAAATATCGTTTCCACTTTTCAATTTATGTTATAAATAGATCTGATCAGACTGGAACCAAATGGCTGAGTTTATTTTAGGAAACCATCAAATGGATCTCAAGAAAACTATTAATAAATTCAAAAAACGCAGGAGAAACCAATGAAAAAAATTAATATGCCAACTCATTTCCTGTATTGATTTTGAGATCATTGATTGTCATCAACAAGATAGTCACAGCAATTATGTAATCATTCAAATATTATTTTTCTAGTTAACTCACAGTTTCATATTCTTCAAAAACCTTCTACGAACCGAAAACTATGCACACTCTGAAACAACTCGACCGCGAATGCCTCAGCCCCTTAACGATTCTTAATTGAGAAATCACGAGTATGCAAGAAGAAAATAACTCCAACACAATACGCTGACTGAAAGATAGAGCTATGGCACCACGCAAAATTTGTCGAGGTAACTATAGGCTACATTCTCTTCAAACTTTATTTTCAACTAAACAAATTGTGATGGAATTTTCGACTCTTCGTCGAAGCAAATACTTTTCTTGGTTCATCGTGCTTGTGTTTGTTTTGAAGCAGAGCAGGGCATTTGGGTCATTGGTAGAAAGTTTTTAAACGTCAAATAAAAATTTATATGTGAAAAATTAAATTTAAGTAGAAAAATATTTTTGTTTATGCTGGTATCATATCTTATCATAACGTTTAACGCGAATAACCTCTTAAATGATGCGTTAAAAAATATTGTGATAAAATAAGAATTGTTGGTGTCTGTGTTTATCTGCGTCTAATGTCAAATACGTATGTATATCGTTTACTGAGAAAAATTTCGCGCTTTTGGCTTTTAGTTCCTCTATAGGTACGTGGAAGAATGATTTTCCCAAGTATTGAAACATCATTTTGTCCCAATCTATTTTTGAACTGCCAGTCCCATGAAATTTCATTCATATTTGTTTAGTTCTAATTAATCGTAGGCAAACGTCTCCAGCATAACGTGTAAATCATCAGAAGCTAACGTACCAATGAAGTTTATGTTTCGATGCTGACAATCGAGTTATCGTCTAGAGTTTCACTTCATTTAGGCTGTGGCCAGAAAGGACACGAAACGTTTTGCGCGAATTGGCGAGGTACAAGTCACCAATACATCGCGCGAATTTAAAATACGCGCGTAAATCGCGTGCACTACGTCAGACTCTTGACTGTCACGTGCGAGTCGAGATACTAAAGACTCTTTGTTGCATCCAGTTTACGCCCGAATTACAGCCCGAATTCAAACATCGAGGCAAAATGGATTAGGAAAAAACGCGACAGATTCGTCGCGTATTCCTCCTTTCTGGACATAGCCTTAAGCGCAGATTTAGCGCCAGCATCAGATGTGCAATCAAAGCTACCCAACTGAAAGGTACAGAAAATATTCCTTACATTTTCAATGAACTGCCTTAATATTATATCTCGAATTGCAAAGCAAATATAAAACAGAAGAATGAAATTGACCAAAATAAATTTTGGAATTGATTTATTTGTTGTTTTGTGCTTCGAACTTTCAATCTAGCTACTATCAAGAAACTTGCATGGCAAGCTTTCATGGTCGTGTAGACGTTTGTCGATCAAAATCTTAAATTAAACTCCTCCCAAACTCAAAAGTTTTGGTTTTAAATATCTTTCGTGTGTTTACATTAATTCAGTTCTTATGTTAGGTCTAAACACATTTCTGTGCTTCAAAAGTCGAGAACCGAGTTCAAAAAATACTATTCCTAACAACTCATCCTCGCGAGTCAGCCTCAAGCTTTTCTACCATAATTGTGGTGGAATGAGAGGTAAAGTAAATAAACTCTTTCTTGACGCGAAATCTTGCCGGTTTAATATCCTAGCGTTCACTGAGACTTGGTTGAGTGATTCTTATAAAAACGAGGAAATTCTCGATGAAAATTGGACAATATATAGGGACGACCGTGATTATCGCATTACTACGCAAAGTCGAGGGGGAGGCGTTTTATTTGCAGTTAATTCCAGTATGTCGAGTGAAATTGTCCACACTATTCCTCATAGGAGTTTCCAGCATATGATTATCAGGGTTCCTTTTGAAAGAAACTACCTATACATCGGCATTTTCTACATTCCCCCCAGATCTGACGAAGCCGCTTACAACGACCTTTTCTTGATAATCTCTTCTTTATCCGCATCTTTAAATGAAGATGACAAAATAATATTGTTAGGTGATTTCAACCGCCCCAATCTATCGTTTATGACGGACGGAGATGATAACAGTCTTCTCCAAACAAATGTTCTCGACTCTTGTGATATGAATCTGGTAAGTGCTTTTTATGGCAATGACTTACAGCAAATCGCTCCCAGTCCCAATCAAAACGGTCATTGGTTGGATTTAATATTCACCAACACTTATGACGATGTAGCGGTCAGTCCTACTAATGCTGAGGAGCATCTCTTCACTAACAGCCCTCACCACACAGCATTCACAGTTGAACTCTCCACTACTGAAGCTCAAACTCCCTTATCATACAATTGTAATATTGTATATGATTTTCGTAATGCTGACTACGAAAGCATTAAACTTTACCTTGACAATGTTGAATGGTTAAGCATTCTTTCAACGTTAGACCTGGACGAGGCTGTATCCTCATTTTACCTAATAATTCTTGACGCCGTTGAAAGGTACGTACCTAAAATTAAGAAGAAGAAAAAGTTATCTGAGCCCTGGCTAGACAGCAATCTGCGCGCATTAAGGAATGAGAGAAACAAAGTATATAAATTACTAAAGTTTAACAACAATGCTAGCGAGAATTTAAAAAATAGATATTTTGATTTGTCAGAAGATTACAAAATCAAATATCGCGAGGCCTATGAACACTACGTGAATTTAACTGGTGAAAACATAATCAGAGACCCTAATAAGTTCTTTGATTTTGTTAATCTCAAGAGGAAATCATCGAGCTATCCAGCGTCAATGACCAAAAATAATACCGTTTCTTCATCTCCGAAAGTAATCTGTGATCTTTTCGCTGACTATTTTCAAGAAGTTTTTTCACCGCCAAAGATTTCGGTAGACACGGAGTCCTCTAAAGTTAATCCAGTGGTACTGCTTATGGACATGTATCTCTCAAGGGAAGATGTTGCTCAAGCTATTAACAACCTTGACGTTAATAAGAGTCCTGGCCCAGATTTACTTTCTCCATTTTTTGTGGTACAGTGTATGGACCAGCTTGTAGTACCTCTTCACTTTCTTTTTAATAAATCTTTGACAAATGGGAGTTTCCCAACTTATTGGAAATCTTCCCATATAATTCCTATCTTTAAGAGTGGTGACAAGCGTTCTGTCCTGAACTATAGAGGTATTGCCATTCTATCTATAATCCCTAAACTATTTGAACAAATCGTTTGCCATAAACTATCACCTATTATTGAGCCTCTTCTAAATGAACAACAACATGGTTTCCGCAAGGGCCGATCAACTACAACCAATCTCATGGTTTTAGTTTCTGATGTCCTATGTAAAATGGAGATGGGTTACCAAATTGACGCAATCTACACAGATTTTAGTAAAGCATTTGACCGGGTTGATCACTCCATACTTATTTCCAAATTGCAGAAAATAGGAATCACCGGCTCTATACTCAATTGGCTCAGTTCCTACTTAAGAGACCGAAGTCAATTAGTTAAATTTCAGGGATATTTGTCCAAGCCGATTCTCGTACACTCTGGTGTACCTCAAGGCAGTCACCTCGGCCCTCTTCTTTTTAATGTTTTTATATCAGATTTATCTGAAAAACTCTCGGACGTATCACATCTTCTTTATGCTTACGATCTGAAGATATATCACACCATTAAGTCTCAATCTGATACTGTTTTCCTCCAATCAAAACTAACTTCCCTCCAACAATGGTGTGATGTTAACAAACTACATCTAAACGTTGGGAAATGTTTTGTAATGACTTTTCCCCGTAAAACCACAATATTGAACAATGCATACGTTCTCAACAATACGGTATTGGATATGAAAGAAAACATTGTTGACCTTGGAGTTGTCGTAGACAAGAAACTATGCTTCAATTCGCACTACGATACTATTCTCTCCAAAGCTCATAAACAGCTTGGCTTTATTAAAAGACGAGCCAAAGAGTTTAAAAATCTGTGGGTAACTAAATCATTATTTACCTCACTTGTTCGCCCAATACTTGAATATGCCTGCAATGTATGGAACCCACATTTCGGAGTTCATGATCCGAGAATAGAATCTGTCCAAAAACAATTCTTGTTGTTTGCTCTGAGAGACCTTTATAGCCCTGATGACTATCAAATCTTGCCTCCTTATGAAGTTAGATTGGAGCTTCTGAATTTGTCTACTCTTAAAACCAGAAGAACAATGTTGTCCTCTTGTTTCGCCTTTGACGTGATTAGGGGCCACATTAAAGTGGAGTATTTGACGAATAAAATAAAGCTTAATGTGCCTGTAAGAAGTACGCGTAATACACGTTTACTAACTGAATATCAGCATCTTACTAGGTATGCAGATAATGAACCAGTTAATAGATGCTGTAAAATATTTAACACTTTGAGCAAACACTACTCCCCTACCATCTCCAAGTTCAATTTTAAATCCAGTATTTCTAAAGCCCTTCCATCATCCATCCCTAAATTGTGACGTGCATACAACAGTATAAATTAACATTGAATGTAGCACGTATTTTAGGGTTAAGTATATTGTTGTAATGTATATTTTATATATTTAAATTTTTATATGTTGACTGTGATTGCCTTGCTTTGGCGAAATAAATAAATAATTATAAAATAATAAATATTGATTCTTCTTATTCTGATTCCCATCCTGAGTGGCAATTTGCAAATTTATTTGTTTGTTTATATAAATTTTAGTGGGATATGGTGTCAAGTGGTTTTTGTTTAATTGCTTCTAAATTAAGCTTATGAATAGTACGAATTGGTGGAATCTATCATTTAAATTGAGTATATTGGAAAGGGATATTCGCAACAACATAATAGTGACTTAAAGAAAGTGTTATGAGAATTCAACATTTTGTTTATCCTTTGATATTCACAAAATCCACGAGCAAAAGAATATTAATTGATCCTTAATTTTGTTAATTTACATAAGGTATCTAATGATTGATATTCGAAGTAAGGCATCGTCCAGTAGTGACGGACAATTTAATAAACTAACGGCGACGAATTCTACCTGCGCATCACATTCCCAAATAAAAACATCTAAGTCTGTGCCTCAGTCTATGGAATAAATTTCAACGGTTAGAATTCTTGGCTTTAGTTTGTTATGGAAATTTTTGGCTGCACGTCGATTATGCTGGCGATGACTCCCCTTTTAATCATACATTCGCTAGTAAATTCCCCTCTAGTAAAAGGTTTGAAGGAAGAAGAGGACTTAGTTGCAATTATATACGATATCATATAGCTCATTTTTACAACAAGATATTATTTTCAATCGGTTTGGCCTTTGTTAATAGCATACTCTGTATGGTGTTTATAGACAACAAACATAAAATTCCATTTTTGCCTTGAATAAAAAAGGATGGTAATACCTAATTTTCTCGAGAAGTGCGATGATTTTTGTATAAAAACGAATGTGGATTGTTTTAATAAATCTTCAGTTAAACACTAAGCAAAGTATACTCATTTTTCGAGCCATTTGAGAATTTTTATGAGTAACTAGACTGGTAAGAAACTATTTACGCAAAGCTTTTGATTTCACAGACATTTCAGAACTCAATGCCATGCACATTTTGATGACTTTGGGACATATTTAAGTTGTTTTTTGAGAACATAGACTTTTTTAAACAAAACAAATAACAGATTTATTATTCAAATGGCAATTTTTTGGCTTTATTAGCTTGCTTATTTCACGACAGTTAGTGTTTGAAAATAATTTCTGGCAATTGACTACCGCGACTGCGTTTTTTCGTCGTTGGGGGGTGGAAATCTTCAAAAGATACCAATTTGCTGCTGCTTCTCGGCATGTCGGGTTTTTACCGACTAAAATCACGTCCGCCTCCTCCGAAAACATCTCACTCTATCACTCATTGAATATATCATCTTCAGTAGATAGAGCTAACTCGTTAATACCTTTATTGTGTGAATAACCTAATAACTTCTTTATGACCGAAACTAATTTCGTGTCATAGTTGACGATGTTACTAGTTGTTACCTGTAACTTGTTGACGGAAACGGATTTCTCGGCCATTTTATCGTTACATTACACAATGATATTATTGTTTTCTCGCGTTATACTAACATTTTCATCCATGTTATCTCCTTTTCGCGTCGTATTTATTCTGTTATAATTGCTGTCTTTTTCTTGCGTCTTATTAATTCTTTCACTATTGCTGGGCAGCATCTTGAATTTCAATTTTAATACCCCTGTTATGGCTAATAATGATGTACAATCAAACAAATTAAGGTTATCATTCCCTTTATTTTTGTTGTTGATTTCTGTCATCTCACTTATTACTCGTTTCTTAGATTTACTTCTAGTAATCGCCATTAGTTTTTTGCTTTTATTTTCGTCGTTCATAGGAGGGATCATGGTTTTGAGCATATCAGAATCTAGTTCTATTCTCGACAATGCGTGGGCGTTGGTATTTACGTTACCTTTTTTGTATATTATATGGAAATCATAATCGGACAGATCCAGTCTGATTCTGTTTAGTTTGGAGGACGGATTTTTATGCGTAAATAACGATACCAATGGCCTGTGGTCAGATACCACTATGAACTTACGTCCATATAGATATGGCCTAAAAAAGTTTATGCCCCAATGTATTGCCAATAACTCTTTTTCTATGATGGGCTTATTTAACTCGTGTTTATTTAGAGTTCTACTTGCATATGAGATTGGTCAAGAAAGAATGTGAATTTTTTTTATGCGTAATGTCAACTTGTGTTACTATTATTTTGTGTTGACACAAACGGTTTGTTGAATAGATAAAACCAAATTCTAAATTCAGTATTTCACATATTTATACGATCGATGACTTATTTTACTAAAGTGTTATTTCAGTGCTCGTCTCCAATTAACAATTACATAGTAGTTAATTCTATAAATTTATCATATTGTCAACATCATCTATTAAAATTTTATTTGAACATGAAGTGTATCTTGGTACAATTTTCATAAGAGTTCTCATAAAGATTTTATGCTTTCTTAAAATTTTACTGATTTGTTTAGAAAAATCCTAATTAATGTTAGATCGAGTGGGCTCGTTCAGGAATTAAACTATCTTCCTCAAGATTTACACTAGAAGTGACTGACTATGTCACACTTTATTTCGAAATCAACTATTTACATATATATATCAAAACTTTACATAATCTTAATCTATGGTCAGCATCTCGCAAGACACATGTGTTTACAAGTTACAGTCCTCGGACACACATGTTTACAATTAGAATTCGTCTTGTGAGATCGGATCAATTTTCCTCAACGTAAATCAAAGCATACAAAGATAAGAGATCTGGGAATTGAGATGATAGGTTGAAAAATAGATTAATGCGGTGTTAAGATGAATACAAGATTGTAAAATAGGGTAATATGGTGTTAAGTGAGACATAACACTCCTCCCACGTAAAATTGAAGATTAGCGATAATATTTTAGCTAATCGGAAATAATTGAGGCCGTGAATGTGATGATTTACGCTTACGAGTATTTACTAAACATAAGTTGGCGAATCTTTCCGTACATCGAGATATACATACATGATGCCAAAAATGATTATAATGAGATTGTAGTAATGAAATTATTTTATTTTGAAAATTATTCATTATATAATGCAAGGGTTAGAAATGTGGAATAATCTAAAAGATAAAATTTATAAATGTCAGGTTTATAAAATCTAATAATTATATAATGCAATTGTGTTGTGATTGGAATATTAATAATAATAAATGTAATTAATAATTGCAAAATGCAGAAATAATGTTGATTGCTGAATATAGTAGAAGTGTTGAGTGGTGTGGTAATTAATTAGAAAAGGTCATCGATGGGCCTTTCCGTCAGTCGTTAGTACAGAATCCAGTGTTTATAGAATGCTCGTGTCTTGATAGCGGAGGTTAAGTATGAGTTGTAGATGAACTTCGGTGTTCGTTCGTGCTCGTAAAAATGGCAACGAGATAGTTTCCTCTGACACAGGTATGACTTGTTGATTTGGTCGAGATCGTTAAATGCATCGGTTGAGGATCGTCACATTACAAGGAGGACCTCCGTTTCTTCGATTCGATCCGTGCCAGACAGGACGTGAAAATATAAATTTGGAAAATTTTAGCAATAAGAATAATAACAGACTTGCCAAAACGACGATGGTTACGGTAAAGCAATTTGTTTTTTTTTCAGTATTTTGTCAATGTCTTTTTCGAAGGAGTTCAATTGTGCGAAGCTCAATTACTCCAACAAGCCAGGTCAATTTCGGACAAGCATTTGCAGGAACTAGTAGACGTCAATTGCACGTATGATAGCTTGTTACCAGACATTGCAAGGTAAGGATGTGTTGGAATAATGAATAGGAAATTCCGTCACAGGACATAGGAAGAGATATGATTTTATACATGTTTTATATTTCATTAGTAGTGAGTGGAACTCTTATAATAAAACTAATCTGTGCTCATAACAATATCCTTCAAGTTCACTTATTTCTAATATTTTGTGCGCATTTTCGTAATTTAAGGTTAAAGGGAAACTTTTTCCATTAATGGGAAGTTTTAAATCAGCGTTGATTTCGTCAATGAATTGCTTAGGAGTGATAATGGAAGGATGTATCATGGTTTCTTAGCAATTGAAATACAGTTTATTACTGTATCATATTTTTCGTTCAATTCAATTCAATTTATTAAGTATGATAATGAGTTTATGTGAGCTATTGAGTGTTCTTAACTTTCCTCCTTATTAACGGTGTTTCGGATAAACTTGTTAAAGGTCTCAACAATTTTATCGAGATTATTTTCTTGTAACTTCAAGGTTGAAATTGTTCCGTTGAAATTAGAAATCGTACTTTTAATATTTTTGATTTGTTCTTTCATTACGGACTACAAGAATCTATCACTACGCTCTATTTTATCCATTGCATCGTTGTAGTATTGAACATCATCAGCGTCGGTAATTTCGAAAAGCCAATGAAGCAAATTACCTCCTACATTGAAAAAGCCTCTTTTAGGACGATTATGACGGAGTAGGTTGAAAATGATTTTTAATTTAATACTTAGTTTAAATTACGTATAATTATTAATTATTAAAGATAATAAAGTGTATGCGTTTCTACCTCAAGCAGAATACGCTGGTTTGAGACGATTGAAATGTACTCTAACTAACTTATTTCGAATTTTGATTGTAGCATTTTGATTATTATGTATTTGGACTATTTTATATGGTCCTTTGAAATTAGGACTTAGTTTCTTGGATTGTCCAACCTTAGTTTTGGTGTTTTGCAAATAAACAGAGTCATCAACTTGATATTTAGGAGAGTTGACTGTTTTGTCGTAGTGAGTTTTAGAAATCTCTTTGGATCTCAATAGGTTTTGTTTAGCTATTTCATGGGTTTTATAGAGCCTGAGCTTGAGTTGCTCGTGATATGAATCATACGTGTATTTAAATTCTGGTTTCGAAAAGAGAGAACTTGGAATTATGGGTCGGTACCCAAATAATAGCTCGTATGGAATAAATTTAGTAGAAGCATGAACAAGAGTGTTGTAAGAGAACATAGCTAGGGGAATGTACTCATCCCAATCAGATTGTTTATCGTTGACATAGTGCTTTATATAATCTTTTAGAGTAGAATGTGAACGTTCTAGAGCACCGTTCGATTGTGGATGATATGCAGTGGTAATTATGTGTTTTATTTGGAAAAGTTTAGTTATATTTTTTATTAAGTCTGACATGAAATCCGTTCCTTGGTCGGTTAATATTGACTTAGGTATACCAAACATGGTTATGAAGAACACAAGGTTTTTTGCAATTGTTTGCGCGTCATGATATTGAACAGCAATGGCATATGAAAATTTAGTGAGGTCATCTTGCATTGTGAGGATGTATTTGTTACCGTTTTCGGTAGTTGGCAATGGACCGACAATGTCCAAAGCAATTTTTTCGAAGGGTTGACTACTTGTACTCGAGATTTCCATTGGCGCTTTATGTTTTAGTCTCATAGTTTTATTCACTTGACAAGATTGACAATTTTTTATATAATTTTTTATATCTGACCTCATGCCATGCCATTTGTATTTAAGTTTGATTCGTTTTAACATTCGATGGTAACCACAATGTCCGGATATTGGGGAATCGTGATTTTCCTTTAATATGAGAGGAATTTGACTTTCGGAAGGTTTTTTTGATTGAATTAAGATAAATCGTCAGCTTTATTTCGGAATTTCGGAAGACAAATAGTATTATATTTTTACATTTCTCGTATACGAAATGATTAAACTCGTCAACTGGATTGGCGATAGAAATAGACTTTATATTTTCCTTATCAAGAAGTATTCTCAGATTTTGGACCGTATAGAAGAAATCCGAATAAGAAGGTTTATCGTAGAAGTTCTGTTTCATAAAGCAGTGATAGTATTTTTGTTTCCGTTCGTTATTAGTTGTATGCACTGAGAACAATTCATGTGGTGTATTTTTGAGAACTTCAAAGTTTATTGATTTTGACAGTATTTCTTCTGTATAATTATTTTGATCGTCTAGATCAATAGCTGTTAGGTAAGCTATGTGATCTTTAGACTGCAGAATATTTTCATTGGATTCATTGAAATCAAAAACTCTGGGAGTCATTGAATTATAATAAAACTTTACGTAATCATTAAATGTCTCTTTAGTCTCCAAGTATAAAATGTTGGAATCCTCATTTGGGATTCGGGAAAGGCAGTCAGCATTCGAGTTAGCGCGTCCTTGTCTATATACAACTTTGAAGTCATATTCTTCGAGCTTTAAACGCCAGCGAAGAAGTTTAGAACCAGGATCTTTGACATTATAAAGCCATTGTAGTGGTTTGTGGTCTGTGACAACCTTAAAATGACGCCCATATAAATATGGTCTGAAGTGATTCATGGCCCAGACAATAGCTAACAGTTCTCGTTCAGTTGTACTTCGATTTGATTCGCATTTATTGAAAGTGCGACTTGCATAGGCTATTGGTAGGTCGGAGCCCAATTCACCTTGACTGAGAACAGCACCAATCGCAAAGTTTGATGCGTCAGTGGTAAGTAGAAACTCCTTAGAAAAATCTGGATACTGGAGTAATGGTTCTGAAATTAGTTTCTCTTTTAGAGAGTCGAATCCTGTTTGTTGAGACATCGTCCATTCGAAAGTAATATTTTTTTTCAAGAGTTTAGTAAGAGGACGTGTAATGGAGCTAAAGTTATCTATAAATCTTCGGTAGTAACCGGCTAGTCCGAGGAATTGTTTAATTTCCTTCGGGTTGCGAGGAGTTGGAAAATTTGCTACAGACTTAATCTTTTCAGGATTTGGTCTAACTCCCTCGTTAGAGATTATGTGACCCAAGTAACTAACTTCAGTTCGCATGAATTCACATTTGTCCGGTTGTAACTTGAAGTTATTTAACTTTAATCTTTCGAAGATATTTTTTAATCGAACTTCATGTTCATGTTTAGAAGAAGCATACAAAACTATGTCGTCTAGGTAGACGTAACATTGAAGACCTTGTAACCCAGTAAGAATGGCATTCATAAGTCTCTGGAAGCGTGCAGGCGCGTTTTTAAGACCAAATGGCATTCGCACAAATTCATAGTGTCCAGTTGGTGTAGAGAATGCAGTTTTCGGTCCATCTTCCGATTTCATTTTAATTTGATGAAATCCGGATGCAAGGTCAAGGGTTGTAAAGTATTTACAATGACCAAGCTGGTCCAGAATTTCAGAAATATTAGGAAGTGGAAAGCAGTCTCCTACTGTAACTTGATTAAGCTTACGGTAGTCAACAACCACACGCCATTTTTGTTGGCCAGATGCGTCTAGCTTTTTCGGTACTACCCACAGTGGAGCTGAACAAGGAGAAATAGAAGGCTTAATTATGCCTTGTTTTAACATTTTTTGTATCTGTTTATTTACCTCTTCTTTGTGGATTTCCGGATAGCGATAAGTTTTTGCGTGAATTGGAGGTGTGTCGCCTGTGGTTATTTCGTGTTCAGTGGCGTTTGTAAAAGTAAGATTATCACCTTCCAAATGAAAGATGTCCATGTATTCTAGACATAAATTTAAAGTAGAACGTTTTTCTTCATCATTTAGATGAGACAAACGCAGATTAGAAGTTAATTCACGTATCCGTTTATCATTATAAAAATTTGGAGTAGGAGTTTTCTCGAATTCAGAGAAAGCCACTAATGAAGTTTGGTCGAACTGTTCTAGTTCAAGTTCGATTGGATCAAGAATAATTTCCTTTTCAGTAGTATTTAATATGGAGGCAAGGGATTTATTATTTATAACACGTGTAATGGCACGACATAGATATACGCCATCTTGAATAAAAGTATTTGGAATAATCCCTTCGCTTATTTCCGGATTGAGAACAGTCACCTCAATTACTGTTTCGCTACGGGGTTTGATTACTTGATTAGGTTTCAAATTAAGTGCGTTCGTGTTGTCTTTATTTAGACCTTTAGTATTTAAAGTCCGTCTTTGCGGATTGATATTAGGATTTGGATTAGCAATAAAAAGATGAGAATCTGAGGTATTGAGAGCTGATTCTCGTGAAGAATCGAAATTAGATGGGTTTAAATGTAAGGTTACGGTGTACCCATGAACCTTAATTGTGTTGTTTTTATAGTTAACTATAACGTGGTTTTCTTTTAGAAAATCGTTTCCCAGTAATCCATCAAGTGGAATGTTATTTGATTCAGAGACAACATGAAATTTATGCTGAATAGTTTTTGATGCGAATTTCATGCTAAGGTTAACGCAACCTAAAGTAGAAATTGGATTATTTGGACTTATGCCATTCAAATGAATGGTTTCGTTGGTATTTAGTTTGATACCGGTTATTAACGAACAAAGTTTTATAATAGAGACATTTGCACCAGTATCCAAGAGTAGATTAAGTTCTAGAGATTTAGATTCTTGGCAAAGTATTTTAAGTTTGCAGGTATTTTCGACGCAGTATAATATGTGTTCGATAGGTTTTGATATTGGATTTGCAATTTCGGGCTTAGAAATCAATAGTCAATCGGTTCTGACCGACGACGAGGGCAATTTAGTTTTGTTTTCTTCTTTTTGTTTGTTATGATATTGTAACTTTCGGCACTCTTCTATTAAGTGTCCTTTATTTTTGCAATATTTGCAGATTTTGTTCTGAAATTTGCTTCCTATAGGTGTATGTTCGTTGTTTGGTTTTTGGGTTGAATTGTCCGAATTCACGTGATATACCTTTCGGTTAGTTGAATAACACTCGTTTGTGTTATGTGAAGATTTTTTGCATTTTGAGCAGTATTTAGAGCGTTTGCTGTACATGTTTTGAACTTTTTCTTCGTTCACAGCAACAGATATAGCTTCGTTCAAAGTTTTCAACTCTCGGAAACGTGAAGAATTTGAAATCGAAGGCAAACAAAAGTAAATGAAACGATTTATTGCTATTTCGTTAAGCATTTCGAGTTTTCCGGTTAGGATTATGGAATCAAGAGTTTGTTGTTGTGTAGCGTTTATTGTCCTTTTAAGGCAAGTTTCTACACGTAAAACAAATTGAGAGATGGATTCACCATGATTTTGAGACAAATTGGTGAGTTCACATAAAAGTTGTGAATAATGTTTTCGATCTTGGTACATTGTTTTCAAGAACGACTTTAGATCGTCCCATGTTTCGAAAGTTCGATTAACGCAGGCTGCCTTGGCTTTTCCCGAAATTTGGGTTTGGATATAATCCAAAAGAATCAATTTCTGATGAATTGTAGCGAGTGAAATCGCTTTATTACAATCAGAAATGAAAGAATTAAGCTCATCGCGTGAACCATCAAAAGGTTTGATGAATTTAATCAGGAAGTTTATCGGAAGCCTCTCGCTCGATTCGAAAATTTTGGATACGCCGTCGAAAACGTCGGCGATTTCGTTATCCACGTGATTAGGCTCACCAATGTGAGGTGGAGAAACATTTAAAGATCCGGAAGGAATAACGTTTGTGTTGGAATGCGACATTTCCTACTTGTTCAAAAAAAGATACGCGATATTCACGAAAACTAGCAATGAATAAAAGGAACGCAGTAAGAAAAGAAAAATCACAACGATGTGAACGATAACTATTAATCAGAGTAATCAGTTGAGACACGGTAAAGTTATCACCGGAACACTTTTCACAAAACTCTTTGCATAAATTGCATCACAATAAAATGTTAAGTTAAGAACACGGTAGCACAATATAATGGTTGAATAAAAAAAATTTGAATTCAAATAATTTTAGAAATGTTTAAATTGGTAGCGCAATATAATAATTGGTAGCGCTGTGTAAATGTAGCACAATATAATTGAATTGTCCGCAAAAATGTATTTATTTTTTAAGCACAATGTAGCAAAAAATGTGTTTCAAAATTGACTCCTAGTGGAAAGGAAAATAAGGATTGCAATGTTTCCAGTACTTACTGTGCAATTTCAAACAGGAACCTCAGCATTCTCCGGAACTTGGAAAACTTCAGCAACTTAGAATACAATTCACACGCGAATCTATCAATAAAGATAGACAGTACCTCGAAACAAACTTTAAATATCTTTACTTCTGACACCAAATGTTAGATCGAGTGGGCTCGTTCAGGAATTAAACTATCTTCCTCAAGATTCACACTAGAAGTGACTGACTATGTCACACTTTATTTTGAAATCAACTATTTACATATATATATCAAAACTTTACATAATCTTAATCTATGGTCAGCATCTCGCAAGACACATGTGTTTACAATTTACAGTCCTCGGACACACATGTTTACAATTAGAATTCGTCTTGTGAGATCGGATCAATTTTCCTCAACGTAAATCAAAGCATACAAAGATAAGAGATCTGGGAATTGAGATGATAGGTTGAAAAATAGATTAATGCGGTGTTAAATAGAATACAGGAATGTAAAATAGGGTAATATGGTGTTAAGTGAGACATAACATTAATATGATATTCTTTTCCAGTCCATATTATATATAAAATTAAAATTTGACTTCAAATAGTTAGTGTTGAATTGTAAATTTCTGGTCGTTGCCGATTAATCCTTAAGTCATTATTAAGTTGATTTTTTAGTTTACTCGCAAATAATGCAACAAATTCGTCTTCATCTTCGCCTTCTTCCTAGTTGCAATTGTCTTCCATATTTTTCGATGAAGTTCCATCTCCATTATTTTACGTCTAAATTCCATTTTCGGTCGCAGTATTAGTTGTTAACGTTCAAATTTAAATTTTTGTTCCAATTTTTTATTAAAAAAAAAACTTTCAGCTTCGTATGGGCAGAATCGCCTTGATACAGGTTTCGAGAGTGCAGGATCGCCATGTGGTAGATTGGCATTGAAACCGTGAGGTGAAGCACGATCGCTGGCAGACAGTGCGTTATATCTACGTTGCCTGTACTCAATCAGGGATATCTTCCTCGAGTGATTGAGGCAGCTCGATGGCTGCCGCAAGATTGGCGCTGGACTATCCATGGTCCGTGCTTCCGATATTTCTAAATTCATTGCCGATAAAAGGCAAAAGAGTTCCTAGCTGCCAAGATAGAAGGCAGTTTAATGAAACAGTAACTACACTGGTTATGTCTCCAAAAGAACTGTTTTCATTTATTCCATTCCTCTCCTTAAATACTAATTCCATTACATATCTTATCCCTACCCTAATTCTATTTACTTATTAATTAATTGATTGCCTTGCATTCCCACGCTGTGAATTTGCTGAGTAATCAATATTGCATCAAATTGATGCACTCGAATTCAATTAGGTCATTGTACGATTGTTTAGTTGATTGAGTTAATTTAAAAAGCTTGATATGATTTTCTAATTTTATGAATGAGTTGATTTAATTGAAAAGCTTGATTTGAGTTCCCGTAAGTACTCACAGCGTAGGAATTGCATAAGCTTAGGCGTGTGCATAGGGTGGTGAAGTCATATAGTTTTGTATATTGATTTAAGTACATTACAGTGCTTTGGCCCAAGAAATTTCCCCAAAACTTACCATGTAGTAGACGGGTTAGTTGTTGAAAACGGCGTCAAATCGGTAAATATATATCCTAAGTCACACTACCTACTGCATACAGCAGCGATAGTTGCCTCGCTATGCACCACATATATTTTAACATAAATCTTTCCATCGTATTTCGTATCAGCTACTCAGATGGACGATTATGAGCGTCAGCATCAAAAGCAGGCCGAAGTGCTCTAAGTTTTACATACAAAGCGCGAATTTGGAAAATAATATTATTTCGAGTCTCTGTTTAAGTGTGATGTGCATGGTACTTTACTAAAGTAAGTTGAACAAATTATCAAAAAATAAACAAAACTCGATAGCTATGATGAGAGATATAACTATCGAAAGTTATGTATTTTTTAAATGAACACCATTTTTATATATTTTGAAGCCCGATCGTAGTGTTGCCCATATCATGAGATTGTCGAGGACTTCTGGCAATAGTGGCATTTATTGATATGAAGGATTCCATGGTTGGACATGAACATAAGCATTGGAAATCATTTCTGAAGAATTTTTATGTACTTCGAATAACTATACGCACTTATCATTTTAATAAGGAATCCAACGGTGTCAAAAGTTAAATATCAACATAAGGGACCACTGAGCAGAAAGTTTACATTATTAACCAGTTTGTATTCAAATTTTCATGTTTTATTTCAGAATTTATTGATTCTAGACAAATATTGTATCAAGTTTTTGTTTACAACAAAATTTCTATATTCAATTTCATCTCATTCTCTTCTTGTAAGATTTAATGTGTTGAAACTTGGATTTCTAAACGCTTTTGACAAATTGTTTTTTTTTTATTATACTCCTGAAAGTCTTGACTTCGCGGGGAAAAACCTTAAATTGGAATTATAGACTGAAAAATTTTCTATCAAAGTTACTGGAAGTGTTTTACTCCAGGATTCACAATTTCCGATTTATTTCGTGCCAAATATGACCGATTGGTGATATATTTTTAAAAAAAAAACAGTAAAGTTTTCCAAAAAATGGTTTCGATGATTCATCACAATATATATAGAAATTAAATTAGTTACATCTTCCACGAATGAACCTAGGGATATACCGACAAGGTCTTTAAAAATCAATTAGCAATGTTGTAATTCAATGCTCATCTTAGGTATCTACTAAGTTTGCTGAAAATCTATCAGCAACAGTGTAATAATCTGTTTATCTGAAATATCCACTCTTTTTGAATCAAATCAATAATAAACTTTAAAACACTACCTGTATCCTGAATCCAAGTCTCTATCCTATATGTCTCTCCTAAATCAAAAAATCAATTATACATTTTAATTTTAATATTCAATAACACTGCAGATAAATCCAAAATCATATTCGATCTTATTTATTATTACCGTATCTGCTCGATCAGAGATAGATAGAGATTCGTTTGAGAGCTACTCTGAAACCACTCTCTTATGCGCAGCACGCATACACAAAAGGGAGATCGGTTGAAACAGCTCTTCACTCGCTCACCAGCTACATCGAAAAATCACTAAGCGGCAAAGAACATACGCAAGCGGTTTTTCTAGACATCGAAAGGGCTTTCAACAATGTCAGCCATAAAGCTATTGGTAAAGCATTCGGGGGAAGCAATGCCAACGACAACCTGATAGGGTTCATCGGTCAGCTGCTTAGCAGCAGAAACATCAACTCCACGCTAGGAAACAGTACCTTGAGAACGAGGGTTTGCAGAGGCACACCACAAGGTGGGGTGCTATCACCCCTTCTATGGAACCTAGTAGTGGATGAACTCCTGTCAAAAATAGAAGCGACTGGCTGCAAAGTCGTAGCTTATGCCGACGATGTTGCAATAGCAATATCGGGAAAATTTGGTAACACCCTATCGGAAAGACAAAACTTTGCCCTAGGTATTCTTACCAAATGCAGCAAAATGTGTGGTCTTAATATTAATCCGCAGAAGATGGAATTCATGCTCTTCACAAGAAGGTACAAAATTGCACGATTTGTCGCACCTAAACTTGATGAGATAAGTCTCAACCAATCTCATCAGGTCAAATATTTAGGTCCAATTCTGGACTCTAAACTCGCATGGAAAGCGAACGTAGCAGAAAGAGCACGCTAAGCTGCATGCGCAAGCTACTGCTGCAAAAGAGCCATTGGAAAAAGGTGGGGGTTGAAACTCAAAATTGTATCATGGCGCTATACGGTGATAGAGGAACCAATCCTTCTGTATGGCGCAGTTATTTGGTGGCCTGCTATGGCGAAGTCATCAAATGTAAACCTGCTAAACAAGGTCAGAAGGATTGCGGCTATTGCAATTACCGGGGCGGGTCAAGTGCACTGTTGTTCGATTGAAAGCTCTGTGACTCTGGCATGAGGAGAATATTGGTCACTCTACAATACTATGGAGAATGGACCAACTTCAGGAAAAGTGGACCTTGCTTCTCCGATTCCCTGTTTTCACCACGGTTTCAAGTCAATCATTCCGAGTAGGGACACCTACATTGATGGATCAAAAATGGATGGAAAAGTTGGCTGTGGCATTTTCTCAGAGCAGGTAGGCCTGATACTATCCTTCCGGCTACCAGATCACTGCAGTGTTTTTAAGGCAGAGGTCATTGAAATACATAAGACAGTGGACTGGCTGAGAAATCAGAAAATTTCCATAAGAAATTTAAACATTTTCTCTGACAGTCGAGCTGCTATCCAATCACTATCCAAAATTGCAATGGAATGCTGCTCACAACTAAACATGATATCGCTTCATTGTAAAGTGATTCTTTGCTAGGTACTGGGACATAGTGTTATACCGGGAAATTGCGAAGCAGATGCTCTAGCACGAGCTGGCACTGAGCTCTAAGAGTATAAACTTACACCCCATGTCGGCCAACCTCTAGCTTCCATAAAGCTAGGATTCAAGCAATACTACATGAATGCTGCAAATGGAGCAACCAGGCAAACTTAGCACGCACTGTGCTCTAAACGCACCAAGCGGCTTCTTAACACGAGCCTCAAAATTTTGAGCTCCATCGTAACCGATGTCTGATTGGCAGACAGGCAGAAAAAATGGGTGTTCCTTTCAACGATTTCTGCCGAAGTTGCAGATCAGAAGACGAGGAAAAGACAATCCAACACTTTCTGTATGAATGCCCAGCACTATCCAGGAAACACATGCAAACCTTAGTCTCACCTTTCCTGGACAGCCTTACGAAAGTAGCTGATTTAAATATTAGCTGCATAGCCAACTTCATACGAGAATTTAAATGGTTCTCGTCATCCTTTAGGTTCTAATGCCATCTAAATCTTTTGTGGCATCACAATGAGCTTATAGTGGCCTAAGTGAGCCATCTTTGGATATAGGGGGCTGCGACTACAACCAACCAGCCGACCATCTGCTCGATCAACGAAGACCCAAGATCTACTATTTTAGACTTTTTTTAGGGATACGGAAGATGACTTTTCACATTGACACGTTTTAAACCTTTGAAGGAAAATTTCAGCTGAACTGGGTTTGTCTTTTTAATAGCCATTCGTTTGTTAAATCTTGCACCATCCTTATTTTTTGGGTCTGTTTCTGAGCAATTTTTTTACCGTGTTCTTTTAGAATGGTCTTGATAAGTCTACTCCACGTGTCCAAAAGTATTAGTTTCTCTGCGCTCAAAACATGTTACTTTAAAGCTTTCGAACCCGGTTGAGGCAATCATTGTGAATATCATAGTAGGTCATTAAAGAAGAAAGCAATACTTCTTCTTCACTAGTAAACAAAAAGACCCCATACAGTTCATCAATATGTGGTAAACTTCTGCCGCCCTGAGTTCAATAATATTGTTTGTAATGTGTTTTAATAATGACTATGATATGTATAAAACTCACATAAAAGTTCGAGCTAAGAGTAAAGAATAAATAATAAATAATAAATATAATAAATAAATGAATATTTTTAGTTTACTGTAGCTCGATGTGAACTGCCAGTAAATGTGAAACGATGAGCAAAAGTCCAATCCTGAACAAATAATATCAAACGCCACGTCAAAAATTTAGTATGTGGCCTGTCACAACAAGAGGTGTAGGAGATCTATATCAAGCAGATTTGGTGGATATGAGTACATTCTCTTCTGAAAATTGGAGTTTCAGATTCCTTCTTAGTATTATTTACGTATTTTCCAAAAACAAAAACCCCAATGAAATAGCTAATTTAAATCAATCAATACTCCACCAAGGACATAAATATGAAAATTACCATACAGACAATGAGAAGGAGTTTTCATTAAAATATTTACGTATCAAATATAGAAGTTAAAAATCAATCACTATTATATTTCCAGCTCTCTAAAAGCTTACATTGTGGAACAAAACAGAACTTTAAAATATATTATGTAGATTTTTTTTAGTATTAACGAAAACTACCTCTGGAGCAGCATAATAGATAAGCTAATGTGGCCTGTAGATTTTGCACCTTTTTATGTAATTCATTTACTTAAGACAGTGTACAGAAAGGTGAAAGTCTTACCACAACCTAGACACAGTAAGAGGAACTATGTATGGATAAGACAACAAAAACATATGTGTGATTACACTTAAAACTGGTCAACACAAATATTTCAAATAAAAAAGTGACAGGAAATATTATAGCAAACATACACTCTTGAAGTTTACCAGGGCAATTTAGTTCAAAAAAGTTTTAACGAGCCACTTTAACCAGTATAAAATATCCTGACGGATATCTGAAAACCTAGTGCTTGTAACCCTTGTCCACAACCACATAGCATGACACTAAAGCGGGAATACAAACGGTTGAAAACGTCTGACAGGGGGGGGGGGGTACAACCCTTTGAACAGTAAGAAAAATCTTGTCATATGTTACTTTTCACATCATTAATGAATGGAAGAATGACATGTGGATCCAGCGACGTTCAATCATGGCTGCCTTAATTATCTGCAACATCTTTCACCTCTCTTAAAACTGTAGCGAGATTTTTTGTGAGTTTTTAGCCATTTTTACAAATTTAATGATTGTTTACATGCAACGAAATCATAAGCATCATACAGATGAATGTATGAAATTTTGCATATCAACATAACCGTGAAATTTAATGGAAGATATATGCCTCGATTTCCAAATCACATTTGAAAAGTTTGAAAGCCCATATTACCCACTTAAATAGAGTTTATGATGAAATGTTTTCTTAGAAGGAAACTCTATAAGGTTTATGTTGCGATGAAGTTCTAGATTGACATGTTTCATAAAAGAAATATATTTATTTTAGGAAACATAACTTATAAGAACAAAATTGAGTTTTAATGAATATTACTTATGCTGCTCACTGATTAAAGGTGCGTTTTCGTTGGCAGCTGTCGACGGCGGCCGCTAACCGCTAGCTGTCGAAGCTCGCTGCAGAAAATGACTGCTGTTATGATATGTACATGTTGACGGTTTTGTTCGCAGCGTCTGGCAGCTCGGCGGCAGCTGTTGCGTTTCAACTGCTTTTGAAGCAGTCAAAAAGCGCAGTCGTAGTTGCTAGAAGTGATTTTGGTCTGCACAAGTGGAAAGTGTTGATAAATTTTATTGAAGAATGGCACCAATTTTTTTCTTCTGGTGAGGATGAAAATCTCATTGAACTTATGCAAGAAAATCCTGCAATTTTTAATCTTGAAGACACGGACTATAAAAATTTACTAATAAAAAATAATGCATTGCTAAATATAGCGGAAAGTGTTGGTAAATCCGGTAAGTAAAAACAATAAGTTTTATCAATATAAATTTATTAAGTTTTTGTGCTTATAAAAAGTGTTATTCGTGAGTTTTTACTGCTGAGTCATGAAATATATCTCTTAAAAGATTATGCAAGCAACAACTCACAGTTATAATATCGTCACATGTATCTGGCATGACTGCAATAGGTTTGCAATATCCATTGTTTCCGGTAATTTTTGATCACCTATTGACCTAACAACTGACTGTAAATAATTGCCGACAGCCGTGAAACAAATGCAACCAAAATGCTTGACCGCGCTGTTCAATTGCCGCTGCTGACAGCCGTCGTTGGCAGCTGCTGCCAACAGCTCCCAGCGAAACCGTACCTTAACTATGCTGATTAGGTAACTGACCTATCGCACACATTTATTTACTCATCAACTGAGCAGATGAGTATTTAAAAAGCTATAAATGCAAATTCTAGCTGCAAACAGTTGGAAAACCAACACAAAAACACTCATAGCTTGCGATTAGCCTTGACCATTCTTTCATCGCTTTGGCTGCGTGTAAATTACCTACTACTTCTTTGCATACTAAACCCCTTCTGTTGGAAGCAAAACAATCTGCAGACAGTACATAGTTTCACGAAATTAACTCATCACCAGCGAAACGCTGACACACTGAAATCTGCAAGCAGTTCACCTGTGATCGAAACGAGGAAGGATTTTCCTTGGAATCGAAATTCTTTAGTATTAGAACAAGTCAGGAGAGAGCTCTGCTTTAGTTAAAGCTTTCTGATAATAGCACAAACATGGTCATGAGTTTACTTGTAATCGAAAATCCCCATACAAAACTTGGATGCATTTCAACTGCAATCGATATTTCCTCAATAATCTTACAAGGCGAAGAAATGTGCTCGTCTTCTCAGATCGAGATGAAATTTGGCACATAAGTGATCCATTTCAAGAATATTCAATCTCTTAAATATTAGATCCCAACACTTCCTCAATTTTGGGGAGAAAACCTTTAAAGTTTGAGTGTGGCTTATCAATTAGTAAGCTTTTATTGTAAATAGAAGCAGTGAAGGGTAGGGAACAACACGCCTAACTCGCGATCAATTCTCGTTCGCGCTAATTCTTTTTTTGATTGAATTCTTGAGAGTTATTAGTTTTTTCTAGTAAATCAACAATGTCCAGTTACACCGACTTTTTGTGAGAAATCACCTAGCCGTCCGTTCATTTACATTGGTAAAATATACTAAACACTCAGTTCAATTTTAAACGGTTGAATAATTAAAAATTGATGTTATCAAACAAAATGCAAAGCTGGTGATAGGGTTATCCCTTGTTCTTAGAAGCAACGCTGCGTCTTCTTGTTGTCACTATGGCAATTTGGCAAAAACAAGACATAAAAGCGATGGTGTTGAGTATCTGCGGCATATAGTAGATACCAGTGCCGTAATTGTTTACCAGTTGCATAATTTTTGATTGCTGTAGTCAAAGTGAGTTTCTTTTCAAATCATCAAAAAGCCGTTTGTTCCTAGAATCATCCCTTTGTTGCCTTTTTGTTTTGGTTTCAAATTGGGTGAAGTCTAAAAGGAGAAATAGATGAAGGTGACACCCATCGTTACTAGTTTTTCACAAACTTGTGAGAATCTCGCTTGTGATTAAAGTTTCCTGATCACAAGGTTACTTCGTCCAAGATAAATGAGGCGAGCTAACTGTCAACTGGATGGGACATTTGATCACAAGAAACCTTAATTCAGATATAGATCTGAATTAAGGTTCCTTGTGATCAAATGTCCCATCCAAAAACCAGTTGACAGTTAGCTCGCCTCATTTATCTTGGACGAAGTAACCTTATGATCGAAAGTCCAATACAAAACCAGGAAGAAAATTCACACATCAGAAGCCACTTTTGCGTCGCAGCTAGCGAGCGTTCTCGAAAGTGCTTCCCTTATTGGCTTCTATGGAGGATAACAACAGAACTCCCTCCTTTATTACTTACGAGCTACAGCTATGCGGATCAGCCAATCAGTTAAAAATGGCAAATAAACAACACACTCCCACAAACACTATTAGAGCTTCCAACATGAAGGGGGGAAATAGATGCCCAATTAAAAAAATGCTAATTTCAGATTGATTTAAAAAATAATTATTGTTTATTCAGAAGATTTTAAACATGAAATCCTTGAAGTAAAATGTCTCAAAGTACTTGAAATTTTTTTTTATAATTTTCCAACACTTTCAACTCAACGCGATTTTCTGGAGATCCTGCAACATTCAGAAGAAGAAAACTATGTAAATAAGATGTATAGTTCATTGGTTGGCCAATAAAATTTATGATAAAAGATGTAATTTTTACATTAATTTTAGATTAAACAAAAAAGTCACTTATTTTCCAAAAAAGTCGCGTTTTAAACATTAATGAACCAATTATTTCTCCGAAATAACGTAAACATGTACATAAGACTCTTTTGTAGATGTGGTATAAATTTTAGCCTGATCGATTCAATATTTTTTGAGATATTTTGTACGGAAGTTGAAAAAATACTACTTTGAGAAAAACGCGTTTAAAGTTTTGCAGTAGATAAAAACCATTGATTATTAGTTTTTATTATAACTTACTCATTAATAAACAATTCCAGGTCCCTTTTTCTTCAGAATTTCAGATTTAAAGGAATATGGTAGGGATACACAATTAGAGAATCGCACATACCGCCGGAGAGAAAGTAGGCAGGGACGCGCGGCAGGAGTGCTTGTTGGGGAAGGCCACGCTGCCTATAACGGACTATAACTCAAAAACTGGTATGAATATCGCTTCAAAACTTTTTTTCGTGTATTGTTAGAGTATTTGAAACACTTTAATGTAAGGGGGTAAAATAAAGCAGTTTCATGTATTTCCATTTAACATAATAAATAGGGAAACCTGAATTATTTCTATACAAATGCAAGCAAAATTAGCTGAAAAACCACCCAAGCTTATCACGAAAAACATTTTTAATGTCCAAACGTGTAAACGGCTACAACACAACGACCTAATTATTCTTTGACAACTTAAGCGGATTGAAATCGGAGCCCCAGGAAAAAATGATTTTTTTCAAAATATGCAGGATTTCATTAAATAATATTAAATTTATGTTACGTTCATTTTATATTTAAATATGTCTCTAAATTGAAATGGCAATTTGAGTTATATCAATTGAAAATAAGAGTTTTTTTCATTAAACTAGAAGTTAGCTACTGATCTAATTCTGACAGTAAATATTATAAGTAAAAAAATATTATATCTGCAAAGGTGGTATGAGACGAGATGTGGAAAATACAGTGTTCCTCATATAAATTCGAAACAAAACGCCATTCACTGTAATTCTCAAGAAACTTTATGACTCCGTCAACTACAGTAGTCTGAGATGCAAGAGGTCATCCTCGAGCATAAACATGAAAAAACAAGTTTTGACAGATTTAGTTACTATAGTCAACTATTTTATTTAAATCACAACAAACATAGTTCATTTGAATCACTGTCTCAAGTTTGAAAATAGTTGAACTGCGTTCATGAAAGGGGAATACTTGATTTGAAGATTTGTTTTCTTCATTCCGTTTCCTATCTTACCTGCACTTAGAAGAACAATCTGACCGCGTGGTTTTTTTGGTCTTCTGTTTATTTTGTTCAAGTTAGAGAAGGAATGGTTCAAAATAACAAATTGTTAAAAACATTGCTTACCGAGGTCTTTAAACACTTTCTCTTACTAATATGTGGTTTTAATTCTTCGTCAAAGTTCCAACATTGCAATAATAATATTGAGCTCTGACACTTGAGCCGAACAGCTACTATCTTATCCAACTGTGTTGAATTTGCAAGCGTATATGTGCTCTGATCTTTATCGCTACATAAGTCATTCTATCACTGATACGTGAGACATGTCTATCCACACAAACTATTGCAATACTGTAAAAGTCTCACAGCTTCTCATTTGGACAACCCCACAGAAGAAATGTTGCTGTTGATTTTCATCCATACGTTCGCGGTGAGCTGTTAGAAGAAAATGAAAGGAACGTTTCTCCGGGAAGAATAATTAATGCTTCTTAGCTTATCTCAAGCTTTTCCGATCTGT